>JAHIAM010018245.1:0-16372 GCA_021605205.1 Aegilops longissima | reverse complement strand
AAGAATATCTCACAGAGTAACTATTTACTCTAAACCGAAATGAATAGGAAAACACTGACGCACTCACGAAGGGCGCCCCACTCAAAAATATCAAATGCATGTCTTCCGCTAACATCAATGAGCAAATTTTGACAAGGTTTTCCAATTCCAATATATTAAACTAACGCCTTCTTGCTAACATTAATGATTAAACTTTGACAAGCTTTTCCCATTCAAAATATGTTGCCTATGATCGGGGAGTCCCGCCTCTTCTTGCTAACATCAATGATTAAACTTTGAAAGCTTTTTTCCATTCAAAATATGTAATGCCTATGATCGTGGAGTCCCGTGCCCTTGTACTTGTTTGGGCACTTTTGGGCACTCCATTGTTAAATTGCCAATGGTCTCGCAGATTAGTCATGTCACCGTGTCAATATTTATGGCACCGGCGAGAATGGAGGGATTTGCCAAACAAGAAAAGGTGAAATTGGCACCTCTTTTCCTAATAGTGAAGGCCAATAATGTAAAGCTTTGGATTCCTTCAGAATTAGCAAACAAGGATCGCTTTTTTCAAAGTGAAACGCACTAACGACCCAATAATGCAATTTTTGGACACATTGGCCTTTTTGGCTTGAACTAAAATCAAGTCGGGATAAAACAGGCTTTAATTGTGATATCCCCGTAAGCAAAAAAGGTATAAGGAAACAATTACGAGAAATAACGTTGATGACTTGTATCCCGTAAGAAAACATCTACATGTACCTATCTTAATGGGAAACAAAGCAGAGAGTAGCAATTCTCAATCCAAGGATTCATTAATATTAACCGAGACATTATCTTAACAATGCCTTGTTTCAACATGTATAAAGAACTAAAAAGCGAAAAGTATTATTCCAAAACAATGCGACGATTCATTTTAACAGACATTATCTTAACAATTTTGGTTAAACATGTAGAAAGAATACAAAGCAGGATAGTACCATTCCTAACAAGTGTTGCTTTTGAACTAAGATTCGAGTTAATTAATTCAGAGTGGCATTGCTTAATTTACCAATGATTAGATTAACGAAAAGCATAAAAGCTAGGGGAGAGGGCCAAAACAAAGATGTGCTTCCATCTACTTTAAAGGGGTGATGGAGTTTGTTTAACAAAGCAACAAGCATCATGTCCGGTTTCCCATTTTTGTTCACTACTTAATGGGAAAAGACAAAGAATACAATAGCTTCAATTCAACATTTATTTAAAACAAAATACAAGTAGCACAACATCTCAAAGCACACTACACAATCATGTGGATGAAGGCCGACATTTCATGAGAAGACCAGATAAAATATGAATCCCAACACAATAGGAAATCAATCTCGCTTTGTGGTTGCAATCAAATCAAGCAGGCAGAGGAAGCAAAATGTAGCAATAGCAACAAGTTGAATAGATATCCCTGCTTTAACATAGGCAAAAAAGGAATCAATCCTAATAAAGGAGGATGAAACATAACCACAAAATGGTAATCCCGCCAACCTAAAAGTGTTGCATTTTGAAATAAGATTCAGAGTTAATTTCCGAGAGTGGCATCAATTACTGGTTATAAAGGGGTGATGCTGAATTTGTTGTAACAAAGCAACAAGCATCATGTCCGGGTTGGTCCCATTTTGTTCACTACTTAATGGGAAAAGACAGCAATACAATAGCTTCAATTCAACATTTATTTAAAAACAGTACCAAACAGCACAACATCTCAAAGCACAACGAGACATCATGTGGATGAGACCAAGATTTGAAACAACTCACCTAAGAGTGGAAACAAATCTGATCTCCTTTTGTGCGTCCACAAAATTAAGCAAAGTCACCGTGTGACATTCAAGTTGAATCAAAAAAACACTTAAAACATAAGTGTTTTAGTAGCTAAGCAAATGTCGCAATAGCAACAAGTTGAATCGATACCCTGTTTTAACAGAGACAAAAGGAAACAATTACTTGTTAAAGGAGGATGAAACAAACGTGATGTAAAGAAGCATCTAACTTATCTTGATGGAAAACAAAGTAGGATAGTAGCATTTCTAAACGGTTGCATTGATTCATATTAATAGAGACATTCTCTTGAAACAACATTTGTTAAAAATGTAATTTACTTTAACAAGGGCATTGCTTCAATTTTCCGGCATTCTTAGATTAACAAGCAAAATAGTGTATGGGACATGCCAAGCACCATGTGCGCCCACACGATAAATGGGTGATGCGAGTATGTAGCCAAGCAGCATATGCTGTTGGTCCCATATTTGTTCTCTTGAACCTTTTTCCTAAGTGAGGGCAGCAAATCTAGTCCGCACAAACCACCCGACCCCCCAGTTTCTTTCCTTTTCAACAAAGAGATCGGTTCTATGTGTGTACCGGGTTACCCCTTTTTCCTTTTTCGACCTACAAAGCGGCCGGATAGCCTGTCTATACTACTTTCCGCCCTCCTTTCCTCATTGAACCACGCCCTAGATTCTTGCTCCCCCACCGCACCCTTCTTTCCTCTTGAACTAAGACCTAGATTCGACTACGATAAAAAAGATCCACATGCAGCTAGAGCAACGACGTTTCAAAGAAACTTATACCTTAGGGTCGCTCGGGATGGCAAGGCGGCAATGGAGGTCGGATCTGCCCACACCACGATGTCAATGAGGAAGAAGGTCGGTGGCCCTCCAGACAAAGCGCTAGGTGAAAGAGAACAGCGCAGCCGGCAAAGGGATTGCCTCCCTCGCCAAGGCGATAGAGTGAACGCTGCACCTCCTTCCTTCCCGGTGCAACGGGATACGGACGCCCTTCACCACCGTGAGGGGGAGAGAGAGACAAGAGGCCAATGCAGTCTTGTTTAGATCCGTGAAGAGAGGTGAGAGACTATGAATATAGCAAACCCTAGCAAATGAACGCTGAGCCTCCAAGCAGTAACATATATGTAGTAAAGGGCGAAGTGCAGGAGAGTGCAAACCCTAGCTAACAAGCCGAGGCTCCCCGCTATATATATATATCAGTAGTACGGATCGAGCTCCGCGGTTTTCACTGCACTGCTTTTGTATGACAGAGCCAACCACATTTTGGGCCCACCTGCCATAAACCCAAAGGCAGGTGCACTAAGTCAAGCCGCCGTCATATAGTACTCGTCGTATACAAGTAATATATACTAGTGAGTGGTTTTCTTTATTCTCCATAACAATCATTTTAAATTGTGTAAGTATTAAACTAAACTTTATCTAATGTACAAAGAAGAAACTAGTACTACTCGATGAACTAACGATCCACGCCCACGCCGCCTTGGTCGCACTCGCTCCTTCTTCACGTGGTACACTACCCTCCCTTATGAACAACCACAAATGCGCCAAATTATCGGAAACGTGTGAGAGTGTACAAATAAAGAATTTTAATTTCAATTATCGGAAAGGTTTGAGACTATTATAAAGTTTGACTTCAAAAATCTAATATGCGGAGTAAATAAAATGGAGGGCTACTACGCCCATCCGGTTTTTAGTCCACACCATTTTTAAATCAAAGTTAATAGTTGACAAATAAATTACAGGGAGCTAGAGACAAAGTTGTGAGAAGGCTTAGAAATCAATACAAAACTTATGCTCTTAGTACCAACGCCGATCCTTCTTCGAGGAAACATTTGTTCATAGCCAATTGTGTGATAAAATCAAAATTCAACGTGAAAGACGATCATGGCCTAATGCAACCAAGGTGAACTGACGAAGGATATCATCTTGTGCATAACAAGCAAAGAGCAATCGATGGAAGACAACTTGTTTTTCATTGAAAACGATCGCCTTCACCAAACGACGCAAACTACTTCAGGCGCAACCATGTGCATCGATAGGTCATCATATGATGCATCATCCATTTGGCATCTTCAACCAGCCAGCCAGCTCGAGAGGACGGTGCGTGATCGTTCTCCACAACACGGCCAACGCTAATCGGGCACCTCCTCACCGCAGCTGCCGACCAGCATTCGGGCCGGATTCAGACCACCGTGAGGAGAGAGATAGAGGACACCGCCATCTTGTTTTGATATGGAGAGGGTGAGAGAGAGACGCGAGAAACTCTATCAAACAAGAGGCTATAATGGAGTAAAAAATCTCCATAGCAAAGGATTTTGGTCCGGTTTGACACATCGTTGATGTCCACCTGCTGTGGTCTATTTTTTTGTCCTAGTTTTTTGTTTCTTGTTGCTACATTATATACTTGTGGGAGCTTAGGTGATATCCTTAAATAACATCTAGATGTGAATTAGACAAACTGATTTTCTAACGCATCAAGAAAGAAAACTCGATCAAAAACACGCCCGCTTCCTGTGTGAGAGTCGCAAGCATAACACACATAGACATAGACATGCATATCCGCTGTTTACGAAATTCCATTTCCATCTCCATCTCCAATCATATTTGTCCAATCGGCACATTATTTACGTGTTAATTATATACGCAGCAATATTAACGCACAACATCTCTTGTTTGCGCACGTCCGACTGCTGCCACGGCCGGTCCGACCAACCCAACCCTCTTCATCACCGCTGCTTCCCGCCTCAAACGGTCAAGGCTGTGATTCATGCCCGCCAGAGCGGACGCGACCTCTCACCGGCGCCGCATTGAAGCGCACGCCGTCGAGAGAGCGCCGCTCGCTCGGTGCACGCGGTTGCTCCGCTGCTCAAAGGTCGCAATAGCCGCTACAACATGCATGTAAAAGTTCTGGGAGTCCGCGTTAAGCTAGCTGTCCTCCCCAACTCGCCAATCTTCTAGAGTGCTAGTAGTACCATGGCGCGATCCATCGGCTGCAGCGGAAAGTTATCGATACCGGTTTGCGTGAGTGGGTATGCCGAGCGACCGGTGGGGTCGAGCCGTGGAGGAGGGTGAGACACAACACGCAGACGTGATTTAAACGTTGGTTTTGCTCGATGGCCGATCCAACGTAAACGAAACGTTGGTTTTCTCCGCTTTCATTTTTCTCCTGAAAACGGAAACTTTCCACCCATTTTCATTCCTATTCCAAGGTTGCCCTGCTACAACATTCCATCAAATACAAAGGAAAACTAACACGTGTCGATGCATCTCAATGATTCATGATCATAGCTAATATTTACTTCACAACTAAAGAAAAAGTTGTGAGAGCGCAACGAAAGAAAACTACTGATGGGGTCACTACGACTTAAACCCTAAACCCTAAACATGATTTAATTCCCCTGGCAGTAGAACCTGTCAAGGAAAGACTGGCACCCTGGATCATCATACGCTTTTGTGCGCTCCACTAAAATCGACCGAGCATCCTCGATGGCAAAGATATTGAAGAAGTGTGATTAGAATAATAGTATCGCACTAGTTCATGAGACATAAACTCATCACAAGTAGAAGCCGTAGAAGTAGAGAAAGATCGACATGGAGATGGAGCTACGGCAAGGGAGCAAGCCGCTCCAAAAGGAAGATGGACTACCTGGGACGCGGGCTGTAGCTAGAAGGGCGTTGGGACGCGCATCGCCCATACCAAGTGACCCCGATTGGGACGCACCGACCGGGTTTTCTCACGATGTCGATCAAGGTCACGCAGTAACATTGTTCCTTCCCCCACCAAGGGATCAGTGCCCGCTGCTCTATGCTTGTGAAGAGAGCAACCTTAGAGCAGTGCTTGTAGCTTAGGCTCCTAGTATATATAGTGGTTTTTTTTCTCCATATCAACCATTTTATATTATGACGTGTCATTCAAGAGTGAAATGATGGTTGCTTCTTCCGACTAACTTACTGTGGATTTGACGCTCCTTAGTGGCCCCTACACGCATTCCCCACGTATGCAATATCACACGCACACATGGACGCAAAACGCTACGACGCCTCTAATGCATGCACATGTCCGGACACATTTGAACACACACACGCAAGTGCTCAACCTACACGTGCATGCACACACATACTCGGCCGTGAGCTAGTGACCGATAAACACCGGAAAATATATATATTGAGCTTAATGAGCGATATGAAGTCCATCGACCTATTTTTACAAATACATGCTGACAAATAAAGGTATTTATCTCGCTTGAAATTAATCCATATTAACCGGAGAGGAGGCAAGATGGATAGCATTACTAAAGGCTGTGGCTCGCAGGACAAGGAGAAACTTTGACTAATGCAAGCTCTCCTCGTCAAAGTGGACGGCAACGCTTAATTCGTGTCGATTTAATACATACACTATACTACTAGTGCTACTATTGTTCGACTCCTAATAGGCTAACAGCCAAGCGCAAAGTTTACTAGTACTAGTACTACTAATATAGTCTATAAAGGTACGAAGTATACTATACTAGTACTAGGAACCGGATGGAGGAGCGCCCTGACTCTTATTATAATTTTAAATGTGATAAAGCAATCTTCAACACATTTGGTTCCTTCGAGGGTTCTATGATAATGGAAGTTGATTGTATGGAACACTCGCCACAATTCTCGCTTAATTTTGGCTCATATCCTGTTACAAATAGTAGCGCCGGTAATATTTCTTTGTTATTCATCATGTAAACAGGTCAGCAACCTTGCGCGATTCGTGCTAACGTGCTTGTCTGCACTTTGAATGTGGCCGAGAGCTGGCTTGATGAAACACCTCGCTTCCTACTTTTTTATGGGTACCTCGCCTAGTGACCAGTGTCTGGCTGATCGTCCAATGCTTATATATGAATAAAGCTCTCTCATTTACCCGCAAAAAGATTGCCATATTAACCGGAAGGAGGGAGTATGGACTAGCACTACGGTGTGTCCCAACAACTCGCAGAACAAGGAGAAGCTTGCAGGACAAGGTGAAGCTCGCACGCTTTTGACTAATGCAACCTACCTCTGGACATGCATCACCCATTCGTGTCGATTGTCGAGGCATACACCGGTACCCAACATGCGAGTACCATCATTGTTCGACTTCACGAAGAGGCGAAGAGCAAGCGCAGTAGTACGAGTAGTACTACTACTAGAACCGCATGGTGGAGCGCCTCAGATTTTATTTTTTTATCTCCTAAAGTACACGCTTATTCCGGAGAAGGGCGGAAACGGCAGCCCAACATGTAATGAATGATATCGATCAACCAACCATGCTCGAATATATCTTGGCCTATGCGAACTGGCTCTGTGTTCTCGCCTCGCCTCTCAAGGAACGGTTGGTTGGTTTTGCCACAATTGAGATCGGTTTGCTCACACTTGTCCACATGTCGTTGATATGCAAGAGGAGGTGCTGACCGATCGCCATACGCTGCATTTTGGTTTTGAACCTTCATACTACCTCCTCCATCACATTTTAAGGGCTGCTTCATTATGATTTCTCTCAATGCATTTCCACCACCAGAGAGACTTTAGACGCTTGGTTTAATGCTCAATTAATTAGGCGTGGTAACCGCAATCAAGTCCACAATTTTCTCCATGTACTGTACTATAGTACTACGGAGTGGAGGTGCATGCATGTGTGTACCGGGTGGAAGCATCGCATGCATGTGTGTACGCATTATTCTCTAGTAATAGACGCCGTGCTATAACTACCAATGCTATTTTTCGGCCGATCGCTAGTCGCTTTGGTCCCATAGATCTTTTTTCTTTTTTCTCAAGCCGCCAGATAAACAAAGGACGGATGGAGTATGAGCGATTCAAAGAAGAGCGATTGATGGTTGCTTCTTCGTGAGCAACTTACGTGGGAAAGGTGGGGCTTATGATTTGATCCATTACTCACTATTAATGCGCAACAACGGGCTGAGTCTCCCATGCGGTTGTGCACTACCCTCGTTCTTAAATATACTCCGAGTATATTTGTCTTTCTAGAGATTTCAACGAGTGATTACTCAAATATTTGTCTTTTTAGAGATTTCAAATGGACTGCACATACGGATGTATAGTATATTTTAGAGTGTAGATTCTCTCATTTTGCTCCGATGTAGTCACTTGTTGAAATTCTAGAAAGATTAAAGAATATTTAGGAACGGAGGGAGTACACATACGGCAAAATGAGTGAATCTACACTCTAAAATATGCCCGCTTGAAATTTGTAAAAGACAAATATTTAGGAACTAAGGAGTATAATTTTGTGCATGGCACATGGACCCGGATGATGAAGAGGCTTCGCAATGCTATCAAGCTTCCATCATTTGTTTACATAATTGACGACTATACAAATAATTTTCCAGCAGACATGAAATTGTACAATGGTGAGCCAGCTTTCTTTTTCTTGTCTTGCCATCGATGCTCTTCGAAACAATAAAAACTAACTTCCTTATAATGCATGTCAATTATTAGCGATCGTAGCTAATAATTACATCACAACCAAGACAGAGTTGTGAGAAGGTGTTAAATTAAAATTGATCCATGCTTTCATTGGCAGCAACGCCCCAGCTCGCTTAAATCAACAAGGCATGTTGGGAAAAAAGTAGCTGTCCGAGCATGCAACATTCCGATCATTTTGTGCTCCACTAAAATAGAGCTGAGCGCCCTGCTCCAAAGATATTAAGTGTGATTACGATAATAGAGGACTGTGATGAAACAATAAACACATAAATAGAAGCCGGTCACCTTTGCAGTCTCTCTAAGACTAACTAGTTGGAGAAGATTAGGCTCGAGTTGGATGAGGATAGAGCAAAACCAATCTCCCTTTGTGCAAGACTGAATAGAGACGCTGCCCATGTGACATTTTAGTACAACCGCACAAAACACTCTTAAGAAAAAGTGATTTGTGCAGTTCACCAAAAGGTCGCAATAGCAACGAGGTGAAATGGATAGCCCTGTTTGCAAAAAGAGGTAGAAAGGAAACAATCGCCAATAACAGCTTGATGACACATGCGACGACAAAAAGAAGCATATTCCTTGCCTCTAGGGAAGATAACAACACGGTTGTGTTTGTCTAAACGGGTGAGGACGAGAATGCAATATGGAAAGTACGCTGGACGAGCCACGCTTGGGCAAAGAACTATGGAAGATCCACATGCATGTGGGAAGACGGGCAAAGGAGCAAGGCCGAGGGGATACCCGAGGTCGCTGGATGTAACTAGGTGAGCGGCGGCGCGGAATCGCGAAAGCAGGTGGCGAGGCCCTGCCGCGCCGGAGCTTGGTCGAGAGAATGGCGAAACAGATCGGGACGGTCAGTCAAGCGCCTGGCCGAATGGAGAAACGATGCACTTCTCCTTTCCTGCGGACGGATGCGGCCGGATCAAGACCAACCAAGAGAGAGAGAGGCCATCAGATTCTTTTCCCCCAGGACGGGATGCGGCTTGATCACACCAACGGGGAGAGAAAGAGCCACCACAGCCTTGTGTGAGATACTCAAGAGCGACAAAACTGTGCACGCAAGGCTCCATTGTATAGTGAGCTGACTACCTTTTTCTCCACAAAATCGCTTTCGAGACCGTGGCACGTGCCATTGAGCACTATAAATTTATTTAAAAATAGTGAGGTAAACCCGCCGAAGTCGAATTTTGTTTCAAGTAGCGTGGTACATGACCTCCCTAGGTAAAAACATTGAAGGAGTGTGCTTGTCTCTGGGGGCATGGATACCACCACAAAGACTGACTAATGGGTGTGTGGTGGGGAAGAGGGAGGCCCAATTAACTATAGAGGTACAATGGCTGGTATATGTGGAGGAGAGAGGCCACCACATTAAGGAGATCGATCCGCCTCATGTATTAAGGGAGATCGATCCATCCATGCATATGTGCAGAGAGGAATAAGGTTGAGAGAGACAGAGCTAGAGTGTTGGAGGGGTGGTGGAGTTGCTTCTAACAAATGGTGGGATAGGCTTGCAGACAAACGGAGGGCACGCCTGCAATATCAATAAGAGAGGAGATGGCTGCTTGTTGTCCAGTAACGCAAGGTGAGACGGGTCGAGGCAACAATGATGAGGGGGGACGATGTGGCTGTGGTAAGCGTATAACTACATAGGAAGATCAATCCTTTGTTAGAGAAAGGAGACATAACTTGTGAGGTACGCCGACGATGGGGGGGTAGTAAAGTCCATCTAGGTATATGTTGGGAGATCGATCGTATACATGCATGTGTGTGTTAGAAGCAAATGAGGCACGAGGAGAAGGAGAGAGAGAGGGATGCATGTAGGAGGTGGTACGAGAGGCATACTATATCGAAAGGGAGGAGGAAGTAGTACGAGAACGATGAAAAGAGTGGTGGGAGGAGGCATGGACGGTGACAAGAGAAGAGGGAAGCTTTGTTTGTGCTAGGCACACCTGGCTAGAGAGGCATATCGATCGAGTGCCGTGAAGAAGGAGCTGGGGGCCTACACCATGGGTGAACGACCTAAAGTGAAAAGACGAATTTATGCGATGGAGCTAGAGAATGCCGAGGGAGGGGAGAGGATGCGGTGTGCATGCACAAGAGAAAGAAGGCTAGCTACAAAGATAAGAGGGTTGTGTGGGTAAAAGACTAATAGAGATCATATATACTTCATTATAAAAAGCTAATTCGGATATTTGAAGAATTTATCATAGTGTTTAAACCGACGATGTGTGAATATATATAATGATACACATGGTGTGTTTATGAACATGTTATACTACATTTAATATATTTTATCTCTACTCTTATAAAAACGGAGTTGTTGATGATGGTGCCTGCCATCCTGCATTATAGGTCATCCGATTTATATCCATGATAGCAAGGAAACTATGATGGTTGAAGTTGGCAACAATCATGATTGTAGATTCTTATTGAAATAGAGAAACGAATTCAAATTTAGTTCGAATTGCAGCGTAGTATAGACATTTGGAATGCACTAAAATGTTGGTATGAGTAGGTTACATGCATTATACAGCAAGTAAAAAATTAATCGGACATAACATGGATTCATACTTCCTTCCATCTATATAGGGCGAATGAGATTTTTAAGACCGCTTTGACTATTGACAAGATTAATAGTACATGACATGCACAATGT
Source organism: Aegilops longissima (assembly GCA_021605205.1). Classification (NCBI taxonomy): domain Eukaryota; kingdom Viridiplantae; phylum Streptophyta; class Magnoliopsida; order Poales; family Poaceae; genus Aegilops; species Aegilops longissima. Next base: position 5,470 of record JAHIAM010018245.1, on the reverse strand, counting down.
GAAAATTATATCATTGAAAGAACCTTTCATGCATTTGGTTAACGGTGTGCTTTGTGTGTTGCATGTCATATATCATTGCTCTAATATTTGGTCAAAGTTAGCATCAAAAACGATTAGGCCCTATATAGATGGAAGGAGGGAGTAGCTTTGAATAGCATTTGTATAGTAAAACGGGCAAGACTCTCTCTTTGTGTGGTGTGAATAGTTTTATTTTTTTTCTTTTTGTTGAGGAAGTGCGAATTGATTTGGTACGCATAAGTACAATATTACACGTTAGGCTTGTCCTAAAATTCAACCGCTGCCTTGTTATATCCTAAAATTCAGATATCGCTCCAAAACTGGCGCTTTCACAACCCGCGCCTTTGCTATCCCGAAATTACAACGCGAAACTCCCTCCACTGCCAAATCGACACGCGAAATCCCCTTCTAACCCGAGCCGAAGGGCCTTAGTTCAAATCGGTGGGGGTACTTTGTAACACACCCTACATTTTGGACAAGCGCGCCCCTAAGTCATGCTTTTCACCTCTTTTCGCCATTCAAATCCCAGGCCGCCATAACCTCTCCCGCCCAGCCGCGAAACCCCACCTCCTCCGTCCACGCCACCGCTGCCCACCGAGCTCTCTTCCCCGACGACGCCGCCCACCGCAACAGCTCGACGCCCTCGCCCACCTCCCCGGATGAGGATCCGCTGCCCATCTCGCCGCCCCGCCGTTCAGCCGCCTCTGCCCTCCACCTCCAAGGAGCTGTCCCGACGATCGCTGCCTATCGCGGCTGCTCCATCCCATAGCGCCGCTTAACCTGCTCCAACCGAACCGCAAGATCCTCACCGACTTTGGACGAAGCCGAGGCCTTCGCGCCACCAAAGAGGTTGTACACTTCGCGATCGACCTTCTCCTTAACTCGACCTCCGCCGACGGTGTCCATCCCGCACCCCCATGGAGCGGCACTTTAGCGGCCTGCGGGCGACATCTCCACGGCGGCTCTCCCTCAAAGGCGAGGCCCCTTCGGCGGCGGTGGCCATACCAGCCGGATCTGCCGCTGCCCCGTTTGTCGCCGCATCGCCGCCGCTTCGGCCTCGCTGATCGCTTCACTTCCCACCGCCGCCGCCGCTTCCTCATTGCGGCCGCTGCTCATTCGATTAAGCCACACTTCAACGAATCGACTTTGGGTCGATCAGGTTGGGGGGGGCTCACGAGTTAAGGAAGAACCACCCGCAGCGGGACTGAGGGTCCCACCATCTATCTTAGGTTCGTGGTGGGGGGCTAGAGCCTAGGGGCTGCCAGGGTGAGTTGTTTCTTGGGCGGCGAGGCGGCCTGGGGTCAAGTGGCGGGCCGGTGGTGGTCGGCGGCTCAGGGGGTGCAGTTGAAGATGAACTCAGCCCTCCCTAAACTACATGTCAAGTGCCTCTCTGCTACCATTATGCTCAGCCGACAAGAGTATTCAGATTCCAAGAAATTTCAGTTTCGACTTAAGTTCGAGTCACGTTTTACCTCATCTCGTTGTAGTCGTGGTTTTGGTGATGTTAATTTTACATCCATTTTACATCATCTATTGAGATGCTATTAGAATCCCACTTGAGATTGACGATGTTTGTCTTGTGCTGCTTCAGTTGACGCTTACGGCTCACCGGAGCTGCTCCAACGATTAACGATCCATCACAATGAAAGGCTCGACGCCGCCTACATTCCTCGATCTTCCTCCACACCTCCATAGCCACCGCCTCAATCGCTTCAACACCAACCCAATGATGCCGAGGTCGACACGCTACAACAAAGAGGTTGTACACTTGTTGCATCACTTATTACTATACATTCACGCCGATCCATTAGGCTATTTTGGTTCAACGGAACGCCGATCCACGGGTTGTTACCATCACTCTAAATTTCTGCATGCTCTCCTTACATAATCTCACCATATTTTTTGTATGCATGTCGATATTGTACACACCATGTGAACATGTAGAGAAAAGAGAAGAGTTTTATGCAATACAATGTCATGCGACATCGCCCATGGTGGGTTCAATGGCAAACCTCCCCACCCTCTCCGCATTGTAATCCGAGGAAGATATCTGTTCTGGAGATGATTCGACGTACGCCGACCACTCCTATTTACCCCAAGGTGTTTGTTTCACCTGGCATGATGATGTTAGTCATATCATGCATATGTTGCCTTGCGGCCTACTTTTGACATCATATATGTCATCTGCTTAGTTTAGACATGTTCAGAATGCCACCTGCTTAGTTTCTATATCATATATGGGAATTATGCGTCTCATGTCTTTTAGCCAGCCATAATATATGTGAAATGTGCAATGCCATCCTGTTTAACCAGCATCATATATTTGAATGATATCTTGCCCATCCTTTTCTTCATTACATTTCCATTTGTCGACAATGTTTGTACATTAAACTACTCTTCCTGTGAATCAGCCATTTGGGTGGGAGATGGAAAACTGGAGGAAAACAAGGCCTTCAGAGCGTGCATAAAGCTACTCGTCAAGGCATCTCTTGTTGGGTCCCGATAGCTCCTCGTAGATGGATTCGTGAGATGATGACCAGTCCTATTCCCCACCGAGGTGTATGCTCTAACTTGGCACTATATATCTCATATCATGCATATGGTGTCTTATTGCATAGTTTAGACATCATATACACAATATTCAACACCATGTTCTTAGTTCGCATCATATCGAATGCCCTCTGCTTAGCATATAAATCACATATGTGAATTAAATGATGCGATCCTGATTACTTAGATAACATGTAGGTGAATTATGTCATGCATCCTGTTTAGTTATTCATCATATCTTTGAATTATGTTATGCTATGCTATCCATTTAGATAGACATCATATATGTGAAATTATGTCATGCTATCCGTTTAGTTAAACAATATACATGTCAACTATTTCATGCCCTTTTTTCCACCTATCTATTGCATCTTCTTCTCATACAATGTCTACATTCAACTATGTTTCCTGTTTATCACCATTTGAATTGGGCGGTGATGCAGTTCAGCGGAATAAAACACGGTCTTCAAATAAAAAGTGCTACCTTTTGGAGATAGCACCCGGTTGTACATGCACAAGAACCAGCCCTACCACACATAACCCAAACTTAGATTGTACCCCTCATGGAGAGAAACTTCACCCAATCTAACCCCAACCCCACCGATATAACCGGGTTGACAAAACCATCTCCACCACAGGCTCCCAAACAAGAGCGTTAGTAAGGCAGCTCCATCCCAAAGGGCAAATATCAGGCGAACCCCAACTCCACCGTATCCCTATTCCTGTGGAGGAAGCACAACCAGCCGTCAGTTTAGCATCTATCGATTTGATGTTGTTAAATCGAGTGATCTTCCCATCTTGGAAATATTATTAAGATGAAGGAAAATGCCGGGTGTTTGTCCAGAGTTATGTGGTAATTTATTCATGGCAATTACTTTGCCTCCCATACATCCTACCTCCATGATGGTTATAATACAGAAATTTTCCCATTTTTCTTAAGAAGGAATTTGGAAACTCGGATGAGGTAAACCCTAATACCTCCTATCTTCAAGAATGCTTGGTGGCGATCGAATTACCAAGAAAAGTTTCACCGCAAAAAACTCATCAAATTCCCACGTCTCCCCGAGACACATTTTCGGCGATGCGGGAACGCCTTTTCCTTGTCCAACCAAGAATTGGTAAGGTCTATGAGCTCATTTTCTTTTTTAAGTATTTTATTCTTGCCTTTTGATTGTCAGTAGAACAAGTGCCTAAACCAAGAACAACTGTTCTAATTTAAGATTCCATTGCTATCATAGTTCAAAAAGCGCTAGGCATTTTGGTTTTCCACGCCTTTTTGACCAAAGCGTGTTATCGTTATGCGATTATGGTAGTTATGCAATGCTTTGCCAACGCTAGAGCCTAGGGCGCTTTAAGCCGCTTAGGCGGCCCTTTTTAACTATGATTGCTTTGCTTTGTATCAATTTACTCATACAAACTTATTTTTAAATTGAAGGATCCAATCAAACTCCAATGGCAAGGTTGTTCCGATGTTTCTTTAACAGGTTTGCTCTTATCAATAGCTCTTGATTTCAATTTCAATTGTGTATACATTGACTTTCATATCATGCACATTACTAGCATCCAAAGAGCCAATAGTGTTGTTGTACATGTAGACCGTGGTACCCATCTGAAATCTTGTTGTGCCGGTAGTTTCCCTTTGTATTCTTTCCGTGCTTTGTCTTGAATGATATGATTTGAACCGGTCTCTATTTTGATTTGGCAAGACAATGCGGGACCAAGGACATAGATATATGTTTGTTTGATGCTTTTATTATGTACTAGTACTTGGCAATAGAAGACTTGGTAGTTTAATCCTTGTCCACCTTACTAATGAAGTTCAAAATGAGTTTCATAACTAGTACATCTAAAATGGCCTTGTTTTTCTTTTAGAATCCGTGAATATTGGGGAAGAGTGCCTTATTAAGCAATGGTAAAGGAAGTAATGGATAAGGTTCAGGATAGTGACACATCCTTGTTGGTCTCCAAAGCTGATAAAACACTAAGGAAGACTATCTTGAAGGCAGACAACCCCAAAGTCCCGCTTGGTTTAGTGTTAAAGATCGCCACTACCGCATGCACAAGCTATTCAAACTCCCCTTTGAATCAGTTCGGTTTCTTGAGTCTCAACACAAGTGAAAGACATCGATCAGTTGCAAAGAAGCGGAAGGAGGAAGTCCCCGAGCATTCGATGATATTTTTGCCAAAGAAGCGTTGGAGGATTTTAGCGCCAAACAGACAAAGCTAATCACTTGCTAAGCTTATTGCCGATGGTGGATACCGGATAACGTTTCTTGAGCTCTTCTAAAGTTGTTTCATTTGTTTGTTTTTGGCCGCCTTTATTTGCCCGTGGCCAATTTTGCGGGTATGTAATATCCTTTGTTCCCTATATTTGCCGGTGGCAACTTTGATGCCCAAAGGATGTAATATATGTAATAGGTAATAGGCTATTAATTGCTTGCTTATTTATTTCCTTATTGTCTTGTTTAGTTGTTTGCTTGTAGTCCTCGTTTTTTCTGTTTTTCTAGTGGCCACAATAGCCTATTTTTGGTAACTAGGCCAAAATAATCATGGCAAACACGGACTATTGTAACCATGGGCCTCCGCAGCAATGATCCATGGGCTTCCGGTGGGACCATTCCTTCTATCGGCCGAGGATCCATGGCCTTATAGGGCCTTAGGGATCAATGGGCCTTCTAGGGAGGGTTGGGCCTTCACGCCATACGATCCATGGGCCTTATGGGCGATATCCATGGGCCTCATGGGCCGAGGATCCATGGGCCTTCTACGGGCGATTATTTCGCCAATCATGGGTCGATATTCGTGGACCATAACCGGGTTAATAGGCCATTTGATAACTCTATGAAAACAGCCCAAGGGTTTTTTGACATAAAACGCCAACGATTAACGGTCCCAAACGGGC
>JAHIAM010018243.1:0-11976 GCA_021605205.1 Aegilops longissima | reverse complement strand
GAAGCAATAGTTGGCGAGACGACAACGATGCTACGATGAAGATCAAGGTGTCGCACGGTGATTTATGGTGATCACGACGGTGCTTCTTGAGATGGAGATCACAAGCACAAGATGATGATGGCCATATCATATCACTTATATTGATTGCATGTGATGTTTATCCTTTATGCATCTTATCTTGCTTTGATTGACGGTAGCATTATAAGATGATCTCTCACTAAATATCAAGAAGTGTTCTCCCGAGTATGCACCGTTGCAAAAGTTCTTCGTCTTTGAGACACCACGTGATGATCGGGTGTGATAGGCTCTACTTTCAAATACAACGGGTGCAAAAACAGTTGCACACGCTGAATACTCGGTCAAACTTGACGAGCTTAGCATATACAGATATGGCCTCGAACACGGAGACCGAAGGTCGAACGTGAATCATATAGTAGATATGATCAACATAGTGATGTTCACCATTGAAACTACTCCATCTCACGTGATGATCGGACATAGTTTAGTTGATTTGATCACGTAATCACTTAGATGACTAGAGAGATGTCTATCTAAGTGGGAGTTCTTAAGTAATATGATTAATTGAACTTAAATTTATCATGAACTTAGTACCGATAGTATTTTGCTTGTCTATGTTTATCGTAGATAGATGGCTCGTGTTGTTGTTCCGTTGAATTTTAATGCGCTCCTTGAGAAAGCAAAGTTGAAAGATGATGGTAGCTATTACATGGATCGGGTCCAGAATCTGAGGATTATCCTCATTGCCGCACGTAAGAATTACGTCCTAGAAGCACCGCTGGGTGCCAGCTTCGCTTGATGCAACCGATTTATGTTAAGAACGTCTGGCAGAGCAAAGTCGATGATGTAGCGACCGATCTCGGATGGTCAAGTCTCTGCTTCGTGTCATCCTGGATTGGTAATGCCGACACACAAGACTCAAGGATTTATAACAGAGTAGCAATCACACACTTATTACATCGAATGTCTCAAAAGAGAACTTATTACAATAATATGGCTTAAGGCCATCTAATGTGATAACAATGAAGGCTTGGAAGATAAAGTGAGTCCATCAACTCCAACGGCATAACCGAGCTGCACGGCAACGACCTACAATCCTTACTCCTCGTCTAAAAGTCTGCAACATAATACGTTGCAGCCCGAGAACGGGTCAAGACATGGAATATGCCGCAATGTAACACATAGAGTAATGAAAGAATAAGCTATACTACATGCATATATGGTGGTGGAAAGCTCTATGGTTACAGCTTTGCGAAAAGCCAATTTTTCCCTACATCAAAGGAATAACTTTTACTTTAACTATCATGGTGGTTGAAACATCATTGAGAAGGTATAACCCCAACTCAAGGATCCCAATTAAAGTGATTAACAACCCAGAATATTAATTTAGAGTGATGAGATACATGTGAATACTCGGTACTAGATACTCGAATTTTCCATAACCGGGACACGGCTAACCATGATTAGTTTGTACACTCGCAGAGGTTTGCACTTTTCCCCACAAGACTCGATCGCCTCCGCTGGTTTCTCGTGACCGCATGGTGTTTGAGAGACGGATGACCGAGACACGCCTTCGTAAACATTAACTCTCTACTCCTGGATAGATCATACCAAACCTATAAAACCCACTACTGCCGATCTACCTCTTCGAGGGCTTCACGTAACTTACTCAACTATGCTAGAGCCCATAATAGCTTGTGGCTGCACACGGAAGTTTCTAGCATGAATAATCTCGCCCCTTTGAGCCCGGGTGGCGGTCCATAGGAAGATCACACGGGTACCCCGGATTTCAAAAAAATGATAACACTGGGTTCCCTGTGTGCCTCAATCCACCCAGATGTGTGTTTAAGTTGCCACCTTAAAGTAAACCATTAATTAACAATCTCACATCTGTCGTCAATATCTCTCAAACCCAAACCACGTCTACAAGCATAGCATGGCAATATAAGCATAACGTAGAAGTAACTCCCAAGGGTTTGAAAGTAACAGGGGAATAGGTTCCTACCTCATCATCTACTTCCCAACCCACAAATTAATGACATCCTAACCATGCAATGTTTGAGGGTTGAAACTAATGCATAAAAACTGGGTATGAAAAGGTATGATCAAGTGTTACTTGCCTTGTCGACGATCCGTGAATCCTAGAGACTCAGAGTAACACGCCAGCACCGGGAATTCTATCGCAAGCAAACAATACATACATAAGTAAACAAGCAAAGATGCACAAACGAAACTTCAACTGAAAGAGGTTGACCGGAGAGTTCAACTTAAGAACTCCGGTTTGCAAAAAGAATCAAACCAAACGGAACAACGAAACTCAACCGGCGAGAGAAACAAGATCTGTTTACTAATCTGAACTAGGGTCAAATTTTACAGAGATAAAAACTGGTTTAAGTTGATTATTCGGAAAGAGGGTTTCGAGATGAAACTCCAGGCGCTTGAATCGCCTGATTCCGATAAACGAGCGAAAAGATAAACAGGTTTGAAAATTGGATCAGAAATCACGATCAGAATAACCGGGGAATAAATCTGATAAAAGAAAAGCGACGAACTGCTAAACGAATGAACGTTCATTAACAGAAACTAAACGGTGAACGCGTTCGTTAGAACGAACGGACGAACGGACGTTCGCTAAGTAAATAAACCGACGAAATAAACCGATCTATATAAAAAAACGATCTAGGGTTTTTTTTTTTAAAAAACCGAAGGGTTTTCTTAAAAAAAATTAAACCGGCGGCGGGGTCGGGTACTCGGCGAGGCGCCGTCTGGCGGGCGGCGGCCCAGCGGGTTCCGGTGGGGCGGGTCGGCGAGAGGCGGCGGCGGCTCGGCGAGGGCGGGCGCGGCGGCGACGGCCAGACGGGCTTCCCGGCTGGGCCTCGGCTCCCATGGTTCAAGGGCGCCGACTGGTGGTGGCGGGGTGGTGGTGTGGCGGTATTTATAGGAGGCGGGCGGCTCGGCTTGGGAAGGGCGCCGGGGTGGAGTCCGGCTCGACTCGCCCTCGGCGTGCACACCACCTGCGCGCGCAGGAGAAAGGCGGGCCATGGCAAGTTCTGGCTCGGCTGGGCCTTTGGCCCAGTCGGGCGTGGTTCCATTTTTTTTAAACATTCCGCCGAAAGAAAAATTCCTAGAAAAATAAATAAAAAACTAAAAATTCCAAAACAAGTTTTCTCCGTCTAAATAAAATATTTAGAACTAGAGAAACTTTTCTTGGCCCCTAAAATGCAACTTTTTAAAGCGTGCAAATTTTTCTAGGGCAAATAAAATTCCAATTAAAATCAAATAAACTCCCAAAAATGATTTTAACATGTTTCCTCCGTTATTTCAATTATTTTGGAGAAGTCATATTATCTCCCCTCATTTATTTATTTTAAAATGAAAATAGTTTCCGGAGAGAAAAATAATTAAAACCAAAAATCCTCGTCTTTCATTATTTGATAAAATTCAAATATGAAAATCAAAAAAAAAATCCCCAACTCTCTCCGAGGGTCCTTGAGTTGCTTAGGATTTTCGAGGATGGCAAGTGAATATGCAATAAAATATGACATGCAAGAATGACCTATGTATAACATGCCAAATTGAAAATTTGGGATGTTACAAACCTACCCCTTAAGATGAATCTCGCCCTCGAGATTCGGGTTGGCTAGAAAATAGGTGCGGATGGTCCTTGCGAATATCCTCTTCTCGCTCCTAGGTGGCTTCCTCCTCGGTATGGTGGCTCCACTGAACTTTGCAAAACTTGATCACCTTGTTGCGAGTAACTCGGCTATCAAACTCGAGAATCTTTACTGGCTTCTCCTCATAAGTCAAATTATTATCCAATTGTATCGCCTCCAGGGGTATTGTATCCTTTAATGGTATGTCGGCCATCTCGGCGTGGCACTTCTTCAGTTGTGACACGTGAAACACATCGTGAACTCCTGACAATCCTTCGGGTAATTCCTGTTTGTAGGCAACTTCTCCCATTCGTTCCAAAATACGATACGGTCCTACAAATCTTGGGGCTAACTTTCCCTTTACTCCAAAACGTTTCACCCCCTCAAGGGTGATACTCAGATACGCCTCGCTCCGATTTCATAGGTTACTTCCTTGCGCTTTTGAATCTGCGAACTCTTCCGCTCTAGACCGAGCAATCTTTAGCCTCGCCTCTCGATCGCTTTAACCTTCTCCTCTGAGTCTTTGATCAAATCTGGTCCAAACAACCGACGGTCTCAAACCTCATCCCACATCAAGGGTGTTCTACATCTGCGCCCATACAGAGCTTCGAACGGTGCCATCTTCAAACCGGCTCGGTAGTGTTGTTGTATGAGAATTCTGCGACGGCAAATTGTCATCCCAACTAGATCCATAATCTAGCGCATGTGCTCTCAACATGTCCTCCAAAATCTGATTGACTCTCTCTCATCCATCCATCCGTCTCAGGGTGGAACGCGGTACTAAACTCCAATCTGTACCCAAAGTCCGTGTAGTTGATGCCAAAACTTTGAAGTAAACTGTGTTCCTCTATCTCGACACGATACTCCTCGAACTCCATGCAAACATACGATCCTGGTCATATATATCTTGGCCAACTTTGCACTTGTATAAGTTGTTTTCACTGGGATGAAGTGAGCTACTTTGGTCAAACGATCCACAACTACCCATATTGAATCATATCCTGCCTTGGTTCTGGGTAATCCGGTGATAAAATCCATGCCAAGCTTGTCCCACTTCTATTCTGGTATTGGCATAGGCTGCAACAGTCCTGCTGGCTTTTGATGCTCTGCCTTCACTCTCTGACATACATCGCAAACGGCTACATACTCGCAATATCCTTCTTCATACCGTCCACCGTAAACGCTCCTTCAAGTCCAAATACATCTTGGTGTTTCCGGGTGAATCGAGTATGGTGAGTCATGGGTCTCTTGAAGTATTAACTTCCTGATCTCCGAATTGTTGGGCACAAAAATCCGGTCCTCAAACCACAAGGTATCGTGCTCATCCTCGCGAAAACCTTTGGCTTTTCCTTTGCCCATCTTTTCCTTTATCTCAGCAATCTCTTTATCCTCCTTTTGAGCGCCTCAATCTTGTCTAACAAGGTCGATCAACCTCCATTGTTGCAAGAAAATCTCTTGGAACAATCTCCAATCAAGTTCCATAACATCCTCTCGCTAACTCCTTTGGCGGTCCTCTACCTTCAAGGATATTGGCATAGCTCTTCCGACTCAAAGCGCCCTTTACGACGCTTGGCTTTTCCTAGATGATAGTGTAGCTTCATGTCGTAATCCTTTATAAGTTCCAGCCATCTCCTCTGTCTGAGGTTTAACTCCTTCTGTGTGAAAATGTACTTCAAACTCTTATGATCCGTGTACACATCACAATGGCTTCCCATGAGATAATGTCTCCGTGTCTTCAACGCATGTACTACAAATGCTAGCTCCAAATCATGCATGGCATAGTTCAACTCATGAGGCTTCAGCTTGTCGTGAGGCATACTGAAACAACTTTTCCTTCCTGCATAAGAACACATCCAAGTCCCAAGCGAGAGGCATCAAAATACACTTGAAACTCCTTATGTATATCTCGCAATGTCAAGATGGGTCAGTAGTCAACTGCTTCTTCAACTCTTGGAAGCTTGTCTCACAATCCTCCGTCCATTTGAACTTGGTATCCTTCTTTAGCAATTCTGTCATTGGTTTAGCAATCTTGGAAAAATTCTCAATGAATCTCCGATAATATCCTGCCACCCAAGGAAATCTGCGAATCTCACCGATCAAGTGGGTGCCAACCATTCGAAGGATCGATCGAATTTTACCGATCTACCGCTATACCCTCTCCGATATAACATGCCCAAGAAATCCAACTTCCTTTAACCAAAACTCGCACTTGCTGAATTTGGCATATAACCGGTGTTCTCGAGTTTCTCAACGAGGTGTGTTGCGTGCTCCTCTTCATTCTTCGAGTAAACCATAATATCATCGATAAACACCACAACAAACTTGTCCAAATACTCCATGAACACTTTTTTCATCATACTCATGAAATAGGCGTATGTTAGTTAGTCCAAACGACATGACCGTATACTCATATAATCCATATCGTGTGGTGAATGCTGTCTTTGGTATATCCTTCTCTCGGATCTTCAATCGATGGTATCCTCGATCGAGATCAATCTTAGAGAATACCTTAGCTCCTTGCAACCGATCAAATAGATCATTAATCATAGGTAAGGGATACTTGTTCTTTATCGTTACTTCATTCGAGCTCGGTAATCAACAACCATCCTTAGGGATTTATCCTTCTTCTCCACCAAAAGTACTGGGGCTCCTGTGGTGATGAACTTCTCTGAATGTAACCTTTCTCCAATAGCTCCTTGATCTCGCTTCTTAATTTCCTCGAGATCATTTGCGGGCATCCGATAAGGTCTCTTTGAGATTGGCCCTGTACCTGGTATTAGTTCGATCAGAAACTCGATGTCTCGATCCGGTGGCATGCCTGGTAACTCTTCCGGAAAAACATCAGGATAATCCTTCACTACCGGTACTTCCTCTTGTACAACTCCCATGAGGGTATTCACTTGGCTCCTCCTAGGAACATGCCTATATACATACTTAATCCTTTTTCCCTCTGGGGTGGTAAGATAAATTAACTTGCTAGCACAGTCGATACTTCCTCCAAACTTCGACATCCAATCCATACCTAATATCACATCCAATCCTTGCGACTCCAAGATAATTAGGTCAGACGGAAAAATATGTGTGCCAATTATTAGGGGTATCTGGGTGCACCATCTGCTAGCCATATACTCTGCTCCAGGCGAGCTCACTAGAAGAGGGGTTCTAAGGGTCTGGGTTGGTAACTTAAACTTATCCACAAATCCCCTTGATATAAATGAATGCGATGCACCAAGATCGAAAAAGAACAATAGCGTAAATGACCGAACCAAAAACTTACCTATTACGCCTCCGGCTGCTCTTCAACTTCCTCCACGTTAACGTGGTTCACTTGTCCTTTGTTGAATGGATTGGGCTTCTTCCCAGCGCTCCCATTTCCGCTTCCATTCTTTCCTTCAGGCGCCGTTGGCATAGTGCCCTGTCTTCCCGCACTTAAAGCAAATAACTTGGCTCAAGTCTCTCTTAGCGGGTGTAGCTGGGTTAGAGCGATTCTGATTATTGTTGGTGTTGGGGAACGTAGTAATTTCAAAAAATTTCCTACGCACACGCAAGACCATGGTGATGGCATAGCAACGAGAGGGAAGAGTGTCTGTCCACATACCCACGTAGACCGAAAGCGGAAGCGTTATAACAACACGGTTGATGTAGTCGTCGCCTTCACGATCCGACCGATCCAAGTACCGAACGACGGCACCTCCGAAGTTCTACACACGCTCAGCTCGATGACGATCCCCGGCTCCGATCCAAAGAAAGCGTCGGGGATGAGTTCCACAAGACGACGGCGTGGTGGCGATGATGATGCTCCACCGACGCAGGGCTTCGCCTAAGCTCATGACGATATGACTTCTCCGTGCAGGGCTTCGCTTAAGCTCATGACGATATGACCAAGTGGAATATGGTGGAGGGGGCACCGCACACGGCTAAGAACGATCACAGAGATCAACTTGTGTGTCATGGGTGCCCTCGCCTCAGATATAAAGGAGCAGGGTGCGGCCAGCCCAAGGGCGGCGCTGGAGGGTCCTACTCCCACCGAGTAGGACTCCCCCTTCTCCTAGTTGGATTAGGATTGGGGAGGGAAGAGGGAAGGCGCCGCCTCTCCTTGTCCTATTCGGACTAGAGGGGGGGGCGCGCCCTGCCCCCGCCGCCCTTCCTCTTCTCCCTATGGCCCATCAAGGCCCATTGACCCTCGGGGTTCCAGAACCCCTTGTTCCAAGAACTTCTGCTTTCATCCTAACCTTCCAAGTCCAAACATAGGCTTCCAATATATCAATCTTTATGTATCGACCATTTCGAGACTCCTCGTCATGTCCGTGATCACATCCTCGACTCAACAACCTTCGTACATCAAAACTTATAAACTCATAATGAATTGTCATCGAAACATTGTTGCAAGGACCCTACGGGTTCGAGAACTATGTAGACATGACCTAGAACCATTCTCGGTCAATAACCAATAGCGGAACCTCGATGCCCATATTGGTTCCTACATATTCTACGAAGATCTTTATCGGTCAAACCGCATAACGACATACGTTGTTCCTTTGTCATCGGTATGTTACTTACCCGAGATTCGATCGCTCGGTATCCAATACCTAGTTCAATCTCAATACAGTAAGTCTCTTTACTCGTTCAGAATACATCATCTCACAACTAACTCATTAGTTGTAATGCTTGCAAGGCTTATGTGATGTGTATTACCGAGAAGGCCCAGAGATACCTCTCCGACAATCGGAGTGACAAAACCTAATCTCAAATACGCCAACCCAACAAGTACCTTTGGAGACACCTGTAGTACTCCTTTATAATCACCCAGCTTCGCCAGGACGCTTGGTAGTACCAAAGTGTTCCTCCGTAAACGGAGTTGCATAATCTCATAGTTACAGGAACATGTATAGGTCATGAAGAAAGCAATAGCAATATACTAAACGATCAAGTGCTAAGCTAACGGAATGGGTCATGTCAATCACATCATTCTCCTAATGATGTGATCCCGTTAATCAAATGACAACTCATGTCTATGGCTAGGAAACTTAACCATCTTTGATTCAACGAGCTAGTCAAGTAGAGGCATACTAGTGACTATATGTTTGTCTATGTATTCACACATGTATTATGTTTCCGGTTAATACAATTCTAGCATGAATAATAAACATTTATCATGATATAAGGAAATAAATAATAACTTTATTATTGCCTCTAGGGCATATTTCCTTCAGTCTCCCACTTGCACTAGAGTCAATAATCTAGTTCACATCATCATGTGATTCAACACTAATATTCACATCTGTATGTGATTAATACCCGTAGTTCACATCGTCATGTGACCAACACCCAAAGGGTTTACTAGAGTCAATAATCTAGTTCACATCGCTATGTGATTAACACCCAAAGAGTACTAAGGTATGATCATGTTTTGCTCGTGAGAGAAGCTAAGTCAACGGTCTCTGTCACATTCAGAGCCGTATGTATTTTGCAAATATTCTATGTCTACAATGCTCGCATGGAGCTACTCTAGCCTAATGCTCCCACTTTCAATATGTATCCAGATTGAGACTTAGAGTCATCTGGATCAGTGTAAAAAGCTTGCATCGATGTAACTCTTTACGACGGGCTCTTTTATCACTTCCATAATCGAGAAATATTTCCTTAGTCCTCACTAAGGATGTTCTTGACCAATGTCCAAAGGATCTACTCCTAGATCACTATTGTACTCCTTCCCAAATTCAGAGCAAGGTATACAATAGGTCTGGTACATAGCATAGCATACTTTATAGAACCTATGACTGAGGCATAGGAAATGACTTCCATTCTCCTTTCTATTTTCTGCCGTGGTCGGGTTTTTGAGTCTTACTCAATTTTACACCTTGTAACACAGGCAAGAAACTCTTTCTTCGACTGTTCCATTTTGAACTACTTTAAAATCTTGTCAAGGTATGTACTCATTGAAAAACTTATCAAGCGTCTTGATCTATCTCTATAGATCTTGATGCTCAATATGTAAGCAGCTTTACCGAGGTCCTTCTTTGAAAAACTCCTTTTAAATACTCCTTTATGCTTTGCAGAATAATTCTACATTGTTTCCGATCAACAATATGTCATTCACATATACTTATCAGAAATGTTGTAGTGCTCCCACTCACTTTCTTGTAAATACAGGCTTCTCCAAAAGTCTGTATAAAACCATATGCTTTGATCACACTATCAAAGCGTTTATTCCAACTCCGAGATGCTTGCACCCACCATAGATGGATCGCTGGAGCTTGCACATTTTGTTAGCTCCTTTAGGATTGACAAAACCTTCTGTTGCATCATATACAACTCTTCTTTAATAAATCCATTAAAGAATGTAGTTTTGACATCCATTTGCCGATTTCATAAAATGTGGCAATTGCTAACATGATTCGGATAGACTTAAGCATCGCTACTGCTTGAGAAAATCTCATTGTAGTCAACACCTTGAACTTGTCGAAAACCTTTCTGCGACAAGTCGAGCTTTGTAGATAGTAACACTACTATCAACGTCGCCTTCCTCTTGAAGATCCATTTATTCTCTATGACTTGCCGATCATCGGAAAATCAATCAAAGTCCACACTTTGTTCTCATACATGGATCCCATCTCGATTTCATGGTCTCAAACCATTTCGCTGAATCTGGGCTCATCATCGCTTCCTCATAGTTCGAGGTTCATCATGGTCTAGTAACATGACTTCTAGAATAGGATTACCGCACCACTCGTGCGGATCTTACTCGAAGACCTACGAGGTTTGGTAGCAACTTGATCTGAAGTTTCATGATCATCATCATTAACTTCCTTACTAATTGGTGTAGGAATCACTGAAACTGATTTCTTGTGATGAACTACTTTCCAATAAGGGAGCAGATACAGTTATCTCATCAAGTTCTATTTTCCTCCCACTCACTTCTTTCGAGAGAAACTTCTTCTCTAGAAAGGATCCATCTTAGCAACGAAAAACTTGCCTTCGGATCTATGATAGAAGGTGTACCCAATAGTTACCTTTGGGTATTCTATGAAGACGCACTTCTCCGATTTGGGTTCGAGCTTATCAGGTGAAAACTTTTTCACATAAGCATCACAACTCCAAACTTTTAAGAAACGACAACTTGGGTTTTACTTGTTAAACCATAGTTCATACGGTGTCATCTCAACGGATTTAGATGGTGCCCTATTAAACGTGAATGCAGTTGTCTCTAATGCAAAACCCCAAAATGATATTGGTAACTCGGTAAGAGACATCATTGATCGCACCATATCAAAATAAAGTACGGTTACGACGTTCGGACACACCATAACGTTGTGGTGTTCCAGGTGGCGTGAGTTTGTGAAACTATTCCACATTGTTTTAATTGAAGACCATACTCGTAACTCAAATATTCATCTCCACGATCAGATCGCGAAAACTTTATTTTCTTGTTACGTTGATTTTCCACTTCACTCTGAAATTCTTTGAACCTTTCAACTATTTCAGACTTATGTTTCATCAAGTAGATATACCCATATCTGCTCAAATCATCTATGAAGGTCGAAAATAACGATACCCGCCACGAGCCTTAATACTCATTGGTCTCGCATACATCAAGATGTATTATTTCCAAGAAGTTTGTTGCTCGCTCCATTGTTCAAGAACGGAGTTTTAGTCATTTTGCCCATGAGGCACGGTTCATAAGTACCAAGTGATTCATAATCAAGTGATTCCAAAAGCCCATCATTATGGAGTTTCTTCATGCGCTTTACACCAATATGACCTAAACGGCAAGCCACAAATAAGTTGCACTATCATTATTAACTTTACATCTTTTGGTTTCAATATTATGAATATGTGTATCACATGATCGAGATCCAAAAACCATTTTCATTGGGTGTATGACCATAGAAGGTTTTATTCATGTAAATGTAACAATAATTATTCTCTAACTTACATAAATAACCATATTGCAATAAACATGATCAAATCATATTCATGCTCAACGCAAACGCCAAATAACATTTATTTAGGTTCAACACTAATCCCGATAGTATAGGAGTGTGCGATGATGATCATATCAATCTTGGAACTACTTCCAACACTCATCGTCACTTCCCTTCAACTAGTCTCTGCTTATTCTGCAACTCCTGCTTGAGTTACTACTCTTAGCAACCCAACCAAGATCAAATACCGAGGGGTTGCTACGAACACTAGTAAAATACACATCAATAATTTGTATATCAAATATACCTTTGTTCACTTTGCCATCCTTCTTATCCGCCAAATACTTGGGGTAGTTCCGCTTCAAAGGACCAGTTCCATT
>JAHIAM010018241.1:0-11066 GCA_021605205.1 Aegilops longissima | reverse complement strand
CCCCTGGCCCGATTTCGCCGGGGCCCACTCCGCCACCCCAACCCAATCGACCCCACCAAACACCGCTGCTCACCTCTAGCACCAGGTGCCCTCCCCATTTGGAGCCCGAACGTAAAAGCACTTGTTCCGCCGCCTGCCTGCCGGCTAGACGCCGGAGTTGACCTCACCGGCCCCGTTGACTCTTGGGTCAATGAGTGGACCCCTTCGCTAATCTAATTAGGATTAGTTTTAATTAAAACTAATTAGTTAAACTAACCGACATGCGGGTCCCACGGTCAGCTTTGACTGGACGACCCGTTGACCCTCGACGCATGTGACTCATGTCGACGATTAATTCAAATTCGGAATTATTTTTATATAATAAATTCCGAATATAATTCAAATTTCAAATGCTTATAACTTTTATTCTATAACTCCAAATGCAAAGATTTATATATGAAAATTTATCGAAAAATACACTCTATCCATTGGTACAGGTTTCATGCATGTTAAAACAAGTTAACTATGCTGAACAACCAGATTAAGATTTTGCACCATTAGGACTAACTCACATGATCTATCATTTGAACCTTTGGTTCAAATGAGATCATCCCCTATCCCTCCAACTTGCATTAGGCCAACACACATTCATCTTGCCATGTCATAGCATGCATCATATTGTTGCATATTGGTTGTATGTTTATTTTGTGTGTTTTCATGATAGGTTCTGCCTCAAGATAACCTCGATAACCCATCCAAGGGCGTTCTCACCCCGCCCATCAGCAAGCAATTCATTGAACATTCCGATACAAACCCATGTTCTCGCTTCGCTCTCATTTTATCTGCATTAAGACAACGCGATTCAACTGTTGTGTGCTGCGTAGTTGAACCCACTTCCTTTGCATGACTGTCATTGCCACAAGAATTAGATGAAACCCACTAGTATGTGTAGGAGTTGATTGAGCCATGTTTGTGATTCCTACCATGCTATGCTTGCTATGCTTAGAGTTGTGTCGTCCGCTCATCGGGATGATGAACTGGAGTGAAAGGTTGTGTTGGTTCGAGAGTGTAAGTGTTGAACACGATTTGTAAAGGTATCGATGAGAGGCCATGTAGGAGTACATGGTGGGTTGTTTCATTGAGGCCAACTTAAGAACTGAGATCTGTGTTTGTGATCCATGAACCAGCTACTACCACACATTGGGATCCTTAATGACCCTCTCGGCTTCTTAACCACCCCTGCTCATAGTCCGGAGTTGCAAGTAGTTTCGTGTTTGTAGCATGTCGGGGCACGCACGCTGACCTTAGGGGTGGGTTGTGTTGCGGTAGGCACCGTGGGTCTGTGTACCGAAAGTGCCCGCTTGGTATCTCGGGAACCCTGCACACATCGCTCGGGCTGTATGGGAAACCTCGCCGACTTCATGGATGGAACCCTAATAGGCGATAACCTGACTAAGGACTTGGTGTTTAGGTAGTGTGGCCGACACCCACGCTGGGCTTCCGCTTGAAGGTTGCCGAGTACATGTCGTGTAAACGCTATAAGTGGTGAGAGCGTGAAGAAGTATACCTCGCAGGTTAAATATGATCTATTCAATAGCCGGTCCACGGAGAAGGACTTCGGTTACCTATATCAGTCATAGACAAGTAAATGGATACTACTAAAAGCCTCAAGATAGTGTGAGTATCGTGGATGGTCCTCTGGGATGACAGAGAGGATCCAGATGGAGTATTGTGATGGTGAATAGTGGACTGTATACTACAAATGCTTTACAAAGTGTGTCACGAGGATAGCTTAGCCAAGAGTCAAAGCTGGCTTCTGCATTTAACTCCACTTCCTTCCTTGAGAATGTGCATGTATGATAGGATTCGTGTAAGACTTGCTGAGTACTTTTGTACTCATGTTTGCTTAATCAATATTTTTCAGAGGACTATACCACCCTCCGACGGATTCTATGTAGATGTTGACTTCGATTTAGTAAGCTAGCCACCTGTGGCGATCTAAGACTTGTGAAGGGCCATGTAGATAGAAAGGCTCCAACAAGCTTTCTTTCTTTCTAGAGTCTCGATCAGACTACTTTGCTTCCGCATGTGCTTGTATGATTGTATGATTTGAGTGTTGGGTCATGTGACCCCTACTTGTATGACTATGTATGTATGGCTCCTGAGCCTCTTAAATAAAGTACTTGAGTTGTAGAGTTTTGTTGTGATGCCTTGTTGTATTTACTCATATCGGGCATAATGTGTATGATTGAAATGCTTGGTATGAGGGATCCCACAATCTAGTTGTTTATCCTTGGCAGCCTCTCATATGGGGAAATGTAGTCTTGCTTCGAGCATAGTAGTCCGCACAGCCCGGTTCACTGAGTCCGCTAGCCAAAGACTACCGCTTGGACACTTGAGCCGGCATGTGATTCATTTCGCCTATGTCTGTCTCCTTCGGGAAATGTCACGTGATACTTGAGTCCTAGCCTGCTACAGCCCGAATACCGAGTCCTCTAGCCCAAAGGTTACAGCCCAAGTTCATACGCTGATGACCGACATGCTCAAGTGTTTCATGTATGCCTGTCCCCATAGGTTAGTGCCGCTTGGTTCACGACTAGCCATGTCGGCCCGGTTCTTTGTCATGTGGATGCTAGCGACACTATCATATACGTGAGCCAAAAGACGCAAACGGTCCGGCCATGGTAAGGCGACACCGTGGGAATACCGCGTGAGGCCGCAAAGTGATATGAGGTGTTACCAGCAGGTCGATGTGACTTGAATCGGGTCCCGACAGCGTGGCATCGAGAGGGCTGCCGAGGTCCGCTAAGCCAAACTGGTCAAGTTGAGTCTAGAAATGCTTTAGTTATATGTAGGGAATTGATTGTGGAGGAACGTAAGGCTCTTTTACCCTTTACCTTATGCCCTCCGATCCGAGTCATCCTCTTCATTCAACGGGTTTAGGACTAGGCTCTCTTTCTATCAGTCACGTGTTACTATCCG
This sequence comes from Aegilops longissima, assembly GCA_021605205.1. Classification (NCBI taxonomy): domain Eukaryota; kingdom Viridiplantae; phylum Streptophyta; class Magnoliopsida; order Poales; family Poaceae; genus Aegilops; species Aegilops longissima. The sequence goes on along the minus strand of JAHIAM010018241.1, from coordinate 8,105 downwards.
TAGTACCTTGTAGGATTGTTGGTTACATCCTCGTCAGGTTACTAAATTTTAGTATGCTACCATTTGAACCGTAACCTTGATATGATGTTGTTGAGTGGTTTTGCAAATCTGATTTTGAATGTCTCAAATTTGATTTGAGCATTTACAGATGTTATGCTGCCCGATTTTCCTAGAAATTCTAATGCCTTTGCATTATGGCTGTGCTTTCAGATGGCCACCTGCTCCCGTAACAAGTGGTTCGCCGACTCATGCATCGATGTGTGCGGTCACACGCCATGTTGGTTAGGGTGATGATTGAGGCTGGTTATCGATGGTATCCCAATATACCGCCGAGGAGCAGCTCAGGATTTCAATCAAAGCCAATACCTATGCACGGTCCGGATTTATCCATCCTACCCGGAGCTATCGAGCCACTTCACTGCTCCTATGGGCTCGGAATCACTATTGGAATGTCTGCATAAGATGCAGCCTATTCCATGATGACTATCATTCGAGCCAGACTGCTTTGTTGAGCAACACCGACTTCCGCTTATATGCCAAGATCTCTTCCCGGGCGCATGGCTACCTTCGGGTTGTACAAGGATGCATCCCATGAGGACTCACCTCCGCACTCACTACCGAAGTTGTTGGAGGACAAGGACCGTGAGAACCGGCCTTGATGGAAGCTGCTTAATGCCCGCCTCACCACTGGCTACTCGACTAGGTTTGCACCGCCTGCAAGCCGGATGTATGGACATGAGGATTTGTACCTGCAAGGGCAAGTCTGCCGACTTCATGGAGTGGCGTGAGGTTGGAGGCATCACTCCCCGTGGGCCTCTTCTGCCACTGCTTAGGGTCCACGGCCACATCCGAGTCCTTATGGTCCACAGGCCCCACAGATTGTCTGCTTCCTGACGATCATGTTCCACTTCCGTGTCCGGGTGGTGACTTCTAGAGGAACTACTATGGAGCTGCCTCGAGATAGTAGTAGTATTCTAGTATGGTATAGTTGTGTTTCCACCGCCCCGTGACTCGTGGAATAGACTTAGTGTGTATCATTCCAAGTGTAGAAAATAATGTATAGAGTTGGAATGCTTCCATGAGATGTAACGCCTTTCCTTATAGTTGTACCGTCAGTTTGTACTAAACTATGAATGGTGTGTATGACCTGGTATATATATATATGGCAGTTTATATTACCATGTCATACGGATGAACATCTTTGCATTCCATACGCCATTACCTTCCGCACTTCCTTGTTAAAATTCGCCATCCTGGTTTAAACCTTTGTTTTGTCTCCCGTGATGGTCAACACTGAATTCCCTCGCTGTTCCAGAGCAGGAGAGGCCGCAGCCGTAAATGTGAATCGCCGCAACCGCCATCTTTGGCCGAGGTGATGTCGAAGCAAACGCATAAGCGCAAACCAACCGCTTATTGGAGCGGATTGAACAAAAACACAGACGCCAGCCAAGAAACGATGGGGTTTCACTCAATGATTTCGCAAGCTTTATCCTCCAAAGTTCAAATGTTCCGCGAGCCACTCGACGCCGGCGATTGGCTCCGCAGATTCATCACAAGCTGCGCCCGCCATCGTGTCCGAGGTCGACAAAGTTACCTTTGCCGCCTATCATCCGGAAGGCCCCGCCCCCCGTGGGAAAACTATGAGGCTATGCGTCCGCCGGACAAGTTACAACTTGGGATGAATTGCCGCCTCGCGAGCACCATATTCCGTAGGACTTATGGACCGCAAACGTGAGGAATTCGCAGCCACCCAAGGCCGGGAACGGGATGCCTACAACCTGAATTGGGAGGTTAGCACGTTATGCCCCAAGAAGTTTCTACCGATGCTAAGAAGCAAGCGAGGTTCCGTAAGGGACTTAGCCCCGAGCTACGCCGAGATCTCCGCCTCGCATGAATGCACCTTTTCCGGTTAGTCAATAAGGCTATCAGCCGAGATCGGGCAGACTGATTTCGAGGCTTCACGCAGCACATCCGTGATTCTCGATCGCCATCCGCCGGTTCCACCGGTTTGGGTTCCTAATACGCTCTACCACCCTGGTACACCCCGAGGCTATCCTTCGAGGCGCCGCCCAACCAGCCGATTTTCCACCCAAGACATATGGAGGTCCAATCGCTAATGTGGCCCCACGGCCAAATGTGATCACTTGCTTCAAATGTGAGAGACGGGCCACTATATTCGAGAGTGTCCCAACAACCCCAATCAAGCCGAAAGTCTGCTGGCCGCAAGCCAACAGAAAGGTTCCTATGCTGCCGCTTGCCACCGCCGTGGCCATGTCAACTATGTCTCCAAGAAACCTATGAGGATCCCAACGCCGCCCTCGGACGCTTTTGTTAATTGCCATCCGCAATCGTTTTTTGATACCGAGCATCTCATTCATTTATTTCGAGAGCTATGCTCATTGCACAACACCACATTCTGTGACATGCCTACCTCCATGGAAATTAAACCCTCGGTTCTAGATGGCAAACCTCTAGAATAAGTCATGGAATGAAATTTTGTCAGATTAGTCTTTCTCGCATCCCTAATAGCTCTTAAGTCCTCGACATAAACATCATCTTGGGTATGGACCGGATGTCACCCATTATGCCAAGATTGATTGCTCGACTAGAACCTGCTCAACTTATTCATCCTTCGGGAAAACAAAGGATGTTTTAACCCGAGTGTCTAAGCGCCACTTTACTCCTTAAATGCCAACCTCTTCCAGATCTCAAGATATTCCGTAGTCCGTGATTTCCGGATGTCTTCCGAAGAACTGCCAGTGTTCCACCCGAAGGGATGTCGAGTTCGTGATAGATCTTGTTCTAACCGCCCCAATCTCTAGAGACCTTATAAGATGGCACCCCAGAACTAGCTGAACTTAAGAAACAACTCGATGAGTCCTTGCAAAAGGGTTTCATCCGCCCTAGTTCATCTCCATGGGCTTGCCCCGCCCTCTTCGGCAAGAAGAAGGATGGTACGGATCGGATGGTTGTAGATTACCGACCGCAATTTGGTCACTATCAAGAACAAGTATCCGCCCCCGATCAACGACCGTATGATCAGCTCGCCGATCCTCGCCTTTTTCCAAGATGGATTTGAGGTTGGCTACCATCAAATCAAAATCAAGAACGGGACATACCCAAAACGGCCTTTGTCACTCGTTATGGCCAATACGAGTACACCTCATGTCCTTCGGATTAACCAATGCTCCACCACCTTCTCGGTTAATGAACTCAATCTTCATGGAGTATTTGGATAAATTGTCAGGGTATACCCTCGATGATATACTCATCTACTCCAAGAATGAGGAAGAACATGCCAACATCTAAGGCTAGTATTGATGAAACTTCGAGAGCACGCCTTTATGCCAAATTTCTAAATTGAATTCTGTTACCGTAATGACCTATCTAGGACATGTAATTTCGGTAAGGGTATTGGTCAATCCCGAGCGAAGTTCAAGCCGCCTTGATTGGACTCCACCTGAATCGGAAAGCAAGTTCGAGTTTTCGTTAGCGAAGCTATTGCCGCTCCCGAGAATTTCTAAAGTTGTTAAACCTCTAACCGAACTCCTCAAGAAAGATAAGAAGTTCGAGTGGACGCCAAAGGCGAGATCAGCTTCAGAACCGAAAAGACGCTCACATCTCGCTCCCCATTTATTCCACCAGATTTCTAAGGACTTTATTATCTATTTGGACGCCATGACAAGGACTAGGTTGCATACTCATGCAAGATCGCTATGTGATTGCCTTACGATCTCGAAGCTATGCCCACATGAGGATAACTATCCCACACACATCTAGAGCTTGCGAAGGGTTCATGCACTCAAAACTCCGCATTACTTCCGGGTAATCGCTATAAATCTACACCATCACCAAAGTCTGAAATATATCTTCACCCAACCGGATTTGAATCTCGTGCAAAGACGTTGGTCGAAGTTGATTACGATTTCGACTTAGAATATCCTACACCCTGGCAAAGCTAATGTCATGGCGACGACTAAGTCGCAAATCTTATCAGAATAATTTGATGTTACAACAAGGTCAACCAATTCTCCACGAGGAATTTCGTAAGCTTAATCTTCACATTGTTCCTCGAGGATTCCTTTCCACCCGGTGGCGTAAACCTCGACTCACGGATCGAATCATAGCTGCTCAGCAGATGATAGAGGATATCTTGATCAAGGAGAACATTGCTAGCGGAGCTGCTAAATGTTTCTCCATAGATGAACAAGGTGTTGTCTTCTTCGAAACCGCTTAGTGGTTCCTAAGAAACAACAGCTACGGCAATTGATCCTTAAGGAAGCTCATGACTCTCCTCTCACCATTCATCCCGGTAGTACTAAATGTATCAAGATCTACGCCGAGGTTTTGGTGGACTAGGATGAAGAGAGAAATCGTCAATACATTGCTAATCGCGACGTGTCGTCGAAGTTAAAGCAGAGCATCAACGCCTGCTGGTACCTTCAACCTTGGACATTCCTGAATGGAAATGGGATAAAATCGGTATGGATTTCATTACCGGTTTCCAGACCAAAGAGGGAATAATATCTTCGTTGTTGATCGCCTTCCAAAGTAGCCCACTTCCCACCGTTCGGAGAGATAACCCAGCCGCTAGCTGATTTGTACATCTTAATAGTGTCTCTTCATGGTGTTCCATTGAAATTAACTCCGACCGTAAGTCTCTTCACCTCCGATTTTGGGAAAGTTTCCAAAACGTATGGGAACTCGTTTCTTTAGCACCGCTTCCATCCCCAATCAAGTGGTCAAGTAGAACGAGTCAATCAAATCTTAGAGGATATGCTTGAAGCTTCACATCTCTTTCGCATGAATTGGGAGAAATGCCTTCCATTCGCCGAAGTTCGCTTATAACAACAGTTATGCCCGGGCAAAGCCCCTTTCTTTGGACAAAATGTCGAACGCCTCTTAACGGGTCAAACCGGAGAGACAACTTTTGGCCCGGATATGATCCAGATGCGAAGAGCAAGTTCGATTGTTCGTGAGAATTTGAAAACAGCCCAATCTCGCCAAAAGAGCCAATATGACGCATAAGCCATGGCTTATGAAATTGGCGAAGGCTTACCTCCGGTTTCCCTTTAAAGGGAACCCATCGATTCGTATCAAGGCAAGTTGGCTCGTTACATTGGACCCTTTCGCATTCTTGCCAAACGAGGGAAGTTGCCACCAATTGAACTACCTCCGATCTTTCCAAGGTCCATGATGTCTTCCACGCTTCCCAACTCAGGCGTTGCTTCTGGATCCTATCCGGGAGGGACCACAAACGCTTGATCTCCAAGATAACCTACCATCGAGAGTACCCGTCAGATCTCGATCAAACCGAGCGCATCACCGACGCCGGAATATCAAGTTTCTAAAGGTTCAATGGTCAAACCATTCCAGCAAGAAGCAACTTGGGAAAGGGAGGATCGCTTCACTTGAGTACCCCACCTTTTCAAGAATAGATTCTAAATCTCGGACAGATTCTTTGAGTGGGGTGAGTTGTCACATCCCATAGACCATGCATTAGGGGTGCATCATGTTTAAATTTCATCTGAATTTGAAATGGGGAAGGAAACCCCTAACCCCCCCTTAAAATAACTAGGGTTTACTAAAATTTAATTCAATGAACTAAATGCCCTTCAAAATGCTCATCCTCTTTGTTTGGGTTTAGGATCCATGTCAAAGAAGGTGGAACATTTTCTAGGTCACCTAAGGGTTCTATAATTAAATCACAAGTTTTGAAATGGGCATTTTAAATTATGAAAATTATTTTAAGTGTTCAAAAATTGTTAAACTAAAATGTTTCATGTTGGGAATATTCCAACTAGTGACCAGGAGCATTTTGGTAATTTTTGAAAAGGTTTTGGTATTTTTAAAAACCCTAAACAGAGTTGCAATAATAGAAAGATAAAAATGAAAACCTCCACTGTCGCCAAGAATCGCCCACCCTGCCCACCCAAAATGCCAACAGCTGTTTGGCTCGCCAGTGGTGGTGCCGGCCAGCGGCAGGCGCCACGCAGCTGGGCCGCCCGCTCACCTCGCCGGCCATTGGGACGACCACGCCGCCTCCCGACCTTCCAGACACCCCATTTTCCCGCTTCTTCCCGCCGACCGGCCGACGCCATCGCCGACACGCCACCTGCTGACGCCGGTTCCGCCGCCCACGCACCTCCCCCATGTCTGCAGCTCCGCCACCCTGCTACCCCTAGCCAGCTAGTCCCTCGCCCAAGACCCCGAGGCCACCATCGACCCGCCGAGTCCAAGGCCTGAGATCCCATCCCGCCCCGACGATCGCCCCGACCCCGACGAAGCTTCCCAGGTTCACTACAACCTAGCCCCTCCATCCTCCCTTTCTTCTTCTGCACCACACGAACGGTGACGCCGAACTCCACTGCGGACTCGTCACGACGAGCCCCCGGCCACCTATTGGCCACACCACTATGCCCATCGGACTCACCACCTCCAACGAGTCTAACCACGACTCCCGGCCGAGGCCGCTAACCCCTAACCGGGGGGCCGAGCCTCGCCGCCATTGCCCCGGGCCCACTCCGCCACCCCTAACCCAACACCCCACCAAACACCGCGGCTCACCTCTAGCACCGAGGTGCTCCCCGCCCATTTGGAGCCCGAAGCAAAGCACTTGCCCGGCCTCCCGCTGGCGGCTAGACGGGGTTGACCCACCAGGCCCCTGACTTTTGGGTCAATGAAGTGGACCCCTTCCAATCTAATTAGGATTAGTTTTAATTAAAACTAATTAGTTAAACTAATTACATGCGGGTCCCACGGTCATTTGACCGACACCCTGACCTCCGACCCATGTACTCATGCGAAAGATTATTCAAATTGGAATTATTTTTATAAATAAATCCAGAATATAATTCAAATTTCAAATGCTTATAACTTTTATTCTATAACTCCAAATGCAAAGATTTATATATGAAAATTTATCGAAAAATACACTCTATCCATTGGTACAGGTTTCATGCATGTTAAAACAAGTTAACTATGCTGAATAACCAGATTAAGATTTTGCACCATTAGGACTAACTCACATGATCTATCATTTGAACCTTTGGTTCAAATGAGATCATCCCCATCCCTCCAACTTGCATTAGGCCAACACACATTCATCTTGCCATGTCATAGCATGCATCATATTGTTGCAATTGGTTGAATGTTTATTTTGGTGTTTTTCATGATAGGTTCTCCTCAAGATAACCTCGATAACCCATCTAAGGGCGTTTCACCCCGCCCATCAGCAAGCAATTCATTGAACATTCCGACAAACCCATGTTCTCGCTTCGCTCTCATTTTACTGCATTAAGACAACGCGATTCAACTGTTGTGTGTGGTAGGAACCCACTTCCTTTGCATGACCTGTCATTGCCACAAGAATTAGATGAAACCCACTAGTATGTGTAGGAGTTGATTGAGCCATGTTTGTGATTCCTACCATGCTATGCTTGCTATGCTTAGAGTTGTGTCGGTCCGCTCATCGGGATGATGAACCGGAGGAAAGGTTGTGTTGGTTCGAGAGTGTAAGTGTTGAACACGATTTGGTAAAGGTATCGATGAGAGGCCATGTAGGAGTACATGGTGGGTTGTTTCATTGAGGCCAACTTAAGAACTGAGATCTGTGTTTGTGATCCATGAACCAGCTACTACCACACATTGGGATCCTTAATTGACCTTCGGCTTTAACCACCCCTGCTCATAGTCCGGAGTTGCAAGTAGTTTCGTGTTTGTAGATGTGGGGCCGACGCAATGACCTTAGGGGTTTGGGCGTAGGCACCGTGGGTCGGCCGGTGCCGCTTTATCTCGGAACCCCGCAACATCGCTCGGGCTGTATGGGAAACCTCGCCGACTTCGGGGAACCCTTAGGTATAACGACTAAGGACTTTGTGTTTAGGTAGGTGGGCCGACACCCACGGGGCTTCAAGGTTGCCGAGTACGTCGTAAACGGAAAAGTGGTGAGAGCGGTGAAGAAGATACCCCGCAGGTTAAATATGATCTATTCAATAGCCGGTCCACGGAGAAGGACTTCTTACCTATATCACCATAGACAAGTAAATGGATACTACTAAAAGCCCAAGATAGTGAGTATCGGGATGGTCTCTGGGATGACGAGA
>JAHIAM010018240.1:0-10861 GCA_021605205.1 Aegilops longissima | reverse complement strand
CCTCCCATATTGCCATGTCAGCCCCTAACCATCCTTTCCTAGCAAACCGCTGATTGGCTATGTTACGCTTGCTCATTCTCTTATAGCGTGTAGTTGCGGTGAAGATGAAGTTTGTTCCTTGTTGAACATGGAGTTGTTGTTCCTTGTTGGAACATGTTTACTTGTTGGGGTTATCACAATATATCTGCTATAATTAATGCATCTATATACTTGGTAAAGGGTGGAAGGCTCGGCCTTATGCCGTGTTTTGTTCCACTTTGCCCTTAGTTTCCGCATACCGTGTTATGTTCCTTGATTTCGCTTCCTTCACGGTTGGGTGATTTATGGGACCCCTTGAAGTTCGCTTTGAATAAGACTCTCCAGAAGGCCCAACTTTGGTTTTACCATTTGCCACCTAAGCCTTTTTTCCCCGGTTTTCGCGAGCCCGAGGGTCATCTTTATTTTACCCCCGGACTGCTCCTTCGAGTCTGGCACGAACCGGCAGCTGGGGCCACCACGGGCAACTCGAGGGCTGGTTTTACTCAGAGGCTGACCTATCCGATGTGCCCCGAGAACGAGATATGTGCAGCTCCTATCGGGATTTGTCGCACATCGGGTGGCTTTGCTGGTCTTGTTTTATTGTGCGAATGTCTTGTAGTCCGGGATTCCGAGACTGATCGGTCTTCCGGAGAAGGAATATCCTTCGGACCATGAGAGCTTATAATGGGCTGTTGGGACACCCAGGGTATTATCTTTCAAAAGCCGTGCCGCGTTATGAGGCAGATGGGAATTTGTTAATGTCCGTTGTAGAAAACCCGGTTGACCTTAATTAAAATACACATCAACCGGTGTAACCGTGATGGTCTCTTCGCGGAGTCCGGAGGTGAACACGGTGTTGGAGTTATGTTTGACGAAGTAGTTCAGATCACTTTTGATCGCTACTAGCTTCACGTCTGCCTTGCTTTCTTCTTCGCCTTCTTTTGCAAATGTAGCCACCATATATGCTACGCTTCGCAGCTCCACCTCAAACTCGTCCTTCCTATAAGCTTAAATAGTCTTGATCTCCGGGTGTGAGATTGCTGAGTCCCCGTGGCTCATGATTCTACCAAAACATGCAGGTGCGCGATGCGGCAGGTGACGAACCGAGCTCAAGGGGAGTTCGACGAGGAACGTGGTGCATTATGTGTCTTTTCTTGATGATCGTGAGTGGAGCCCATTGGGACGATCGGGAACCGTAGCATTTGGGGTATCTTCTTTTATTTTGGTTCTAGTCGGACCTTGAGTGTAATCAATGATGGATGTTTATTTATGTACGGTGAAGTGGCTAACGTAGCCAACTATGTATCTTACCTTATGTATTACATGGGGTGTGAAGATTATCACTTACATTGCTTTCAATGCGGTTATGCTCTAAGTCGGCTTCGACACGGGAGATATAGCCGATCGGGCGTCACCCCCTCCCCAACACCTCCTCCTCCGTGTCTCGGCGGTTCCGGAGATCGCTCCACCATCATCACGCCGCCGGCCGGAGCTGTTTCCAACCTCCCTTCCTCCTTGTTGATCAAGACGGAGGAGACGCTGCACTGACGGTTGAACGCGGAGGTGCTGTCCTCAGCACTTGGTCATCGGTGATCCGAGTACATCTTCATCACCATCCTGAAGCTTCCGCACGGATCTACAAGGTGGTATGTGATGCAAACTCACCTTGACTCGTGTTTAGATGAACTCATAGATGGATCTTGGTGAAACCAGAAAAATTTTAATTTTCTGCAACGTCCCAACAGTTCAAGAGTAAGGTGGAAGGATAAAGCATGAAACAAACATATATCTATGTAGTATGGTCACGATGGTCTATATCATTCTAGTTTATGTTGCCAAATCAAGATAGATACAGTCAATCATATCTATTTAAGACAAAGCAGAACAGAATTAATGTGGGAAATTACACAATAACAACACTTGTAATGTGCATGGCATGAGAACATAACTGTTTATTCAATTGAAACAAATCAACATAGAGAAAGTTACAACAGCAAACAGCCAAACACGTTGAAGAAACAGGTTTAAAACACACCTGCGCCATTGGAGTTTCAATTGCATCCTTCAAATTTGAAATTGGTTGGTATCAAGAATACAAGGATGAAGAGCAAAGTAGTATGAACCATAGCTACGAACCCGACCGAGAACAATTTTCTTCTCCTAAGCATTGACTTGGTTCGGGTGGTGTCCACGGATTTGGGCACGCAGTTTTACTAACTCTGTGTTTGGGTGCCTGTGGTGGAGACGGTCTGTGTCAACGGAACCGTGTCTATGGGTTGGGGTTAGAGGTGTAGTGGTTCTCCCAACGGTAGGGTACAATTGCATGAGTGGGTTAGTGTGGTGGGGCTGGTTCTTGGGCAAGTACAACCGTGGTTCTATCCTGATCGATGTAGCACGATCTTTCTCAAGACCGTGTTTTACTCCCACAGATATGCCATCACTCCCTCCAATTGAAATGGCTGATAAACAAGAAAAGTAATTGAATGTAGACATTGTAAGATAGAGAGGTGCAATGGATAGTAGGAAGAAAAGGGCATGAAATAATTCACATTTATGTTGTCTAAGCAAAAGAATAGCAGGACATAATTTCACATATATGATGGCTAATTAAACAGGATAGCATGACACAATTTCACATGTATGATGGCTAACTAAACAGGATAGAATGACATACTTCAAAATATGATGACTATGTAAACAGGATGACATGATATAACTATACGATGTGTCTATTAAAGTGGTTGGCATGCCATAAATCACAAACATGCCCGATGGAAACATGATGGCATGATATAATTCACGGATAGAATGACATAATTTAAAATTTGATGACTATGTAAAAGGATGAGATGATATAACTATATTATGTCTTTAGAAATGGGTTGGCATGCCATAATTCAGATACATGCTGTCTATGTAAACATCATGGCATGACATAATTCAAATATATGATTTATATACTAAGGAAGTGAGCAGAGGGCAATCGCATATATGATGTGTCAACTAAGGAGATGGCATTCAATATTGTGTATATGATGTAAAACTAAGCATTGCAATACAACATATGCATTATATAAGTAATATAACCCTGCCAAGTATGAGCATACCCTGGGGATAATAGGATGGTCATCCGCCTCAATCCTCCTTCAAAGCTATTCAGAATCAAGAAGATATCTGCTTCAACAGGTAGCATTGTCCGCTATGAAGACCTTGTTTTCACCCAGATTTTCCATCACCAATTCAAATGGCTGATGCAGGAAGAGCAGTTGAATATACAAACATTGTTTCATAAAGCAATGAGAAATACAAAAAGGACGCCATGATATAATTCACATATATGACGCTTGTTTAAACAGCATGGCATTGCATAATTCACATACATAATGCCTTGCAACAAGATAACATTGCATAATTCCATATATAATGTCTTGCAACAAGATGGCATTGCATAATTCACATATATGGTAATTAGACACTAAACAGGTGGCATTCACACAAAGCATGTCTAAACTAAGCAAATGACATAGCAATGCAAGATACCATACGCAGATATGAGCAACATAACCCAAGTTAGGGCATGCACCTCGGGGGATATGATGTCATCAGATTCAATCCTCCTCCGAGGAGCTATCGGTAACCAAGAAGACATGCGCTTCGATAGCATTGTCCGCTCAAGACCTTGTTTCACTCCAGATTTTTCCATGACTGCGTAATGGCTGATGCAGGAAGAGTAATTGAATGTACTAAAATTGTTGACAAATTTAACACGTGATAAAAAATGATGGCATGATATAATTCACATATAAGATGATACAACGAGGGGCATTGCAAAATTCACATATATGATGCCCGCTAGACAAGATGGCATTGCATGATTCACATATACGATAAAGAAACTAAACAGATGGCATTGACACAAAGCATGTCTAAACTAAGCATATGACATCTTTAATGTATACAAGAAGCAATGCAAGGCACCATATGCATGATATTACCAACATCAAGATGCCAAGTTAGAGCGAAGACCTCATGGGGTAAATAGGAGTGGTCTTCCTTCCAATCCCCTAAGTTATCTTCCTCTTGATTACGATCCCAAATGGTGGAGGGGGCTTTGCCCCACCATGGAACGACGCCCATGAAATTTTTTCACAAGGCTCGCTTTTTGATCTACATGATCAGTTCCATTGTGTACAATAACGGCATGCATAGGAATAAAACATAGTGAGATTATGTAAGGAGTGCATGCACAAATCAGAGTGATGGTAGCAAACGTGGATAGAACCAAAACCAATGATAGGGCAGATAATAGCTTTAGTTAAAAAAAGATAATGGCTCCTTTAATGTTTGTTTGCACCCAACATGAAACTCATAGTAGACACCGGAATTAACCGATAGTAGAGAATAGTAGATTGCTGCCCCAATATGTACCCCACAACCATTTAAAAACTCAAGTTTCAGATTAGTTTGGACCTGACTGAGTCTAATAGGTGAACACGACGATAATGTAGCATGTCTTCAATTTAAACGATAACGAGCGACACGGAAGATTTGCACCCTCTTGCGGACCCGTAGTCCTCAAGGTCATCCGCCGCTTGATGATGGTAATGGTTGCAGCTGCCAAGGGAAGAAGATCCGAGGCGCGAAGAAGGAGAGCGGATCCCCTGTGGTGAACCCTTCCGGTTGGAGCAGTGAGCTGGGTGGAACACAAAAAGGGGACAAACCACACAAGGTTTTTGACAATTCCGTAATGTAATTTAAAGGGCTTGTTTGAATTTGAGGATTCTAACAATGCAGGATAGGAAATAGACAGAATAGGATAGGAATGCACAAAAAGAGAATTTAAAACAGGATTTCGCCAATCTTGGGTGTTTGATTCACAACAAGAAATCACAGGATGCAAAAAGCATGGTGAGATTAAGTCAAACCACAAGAAAATGTACGGTTATAATGCTATTATGCTACTATCTCTTAGTCTTGTGCTTGATGAATGGAATATGAAAAGGAGGAGAAGTGGAAATTAAATTCCCAGTTTTTCTTTCAAGGAGACACTAAAGGAACAAATCCTACGTTTTCCTTTGCTCCATTCCTTTGCACCAAATTCATGAAAATGTACCATAGGAAACTTTCCAATTCCTATGTTTTTCATTCACTTTTCCTTTCAAGCATTGGGATTCTAGTAGGCAGGCTTGAGCAAGGAAAATTCACTAAAAAATGTTTTTGCAATTCTATTACTTTGGACCCAACCACGCCATACTAGCTCAACCCTGCCCATCGAAAATGCACAGCTCAAACGCCGAGATAAATAATGATGGCGTCAAGAGAGTCCATCACGGATAGCTGTTGCCCGGTACCTCACCTTGTCATATAGTAGGATAAAATAATCGATTTCCGATACGAAAGGCTCTGGACAATATATATAACATGTAGAGTAAAAAGAGATGCAACAAGTGTAAACCTCTTTGGGAAGCCATTTCAATCTAGCGTGATTGGGTTTGGGGGAGGATTCCTGATTTTGGTGCGGAGGAGGGGAAGAAGATCTTAGGCGCCCGGAGATGGAGCCCAGGTCCCCAGGATGGAGGGCGCTGGAGCAGCTCCGTGAGTTGACGACGCCGAGGCTAAGCAGACAAGAGAGACAACGAACAACTTAACCTGAGGGAATTCTAATAGCATCTCCAATACATGACGAAAATACATAACCACAAAGTGCTAGATGTAAAATACATCAGCCGCCATCTCTGAACTTAATCCAAACTGAACTTAACGTAAATGAACTTAACGTAAACTGAATTTTGCTTTAAACTGAATTTTGCTTAAACCAACGCACTAGCAAGGTGATTACCTTCGGGATCGACTTTTTCATCTCTGGTCACGATTTTGCAGCCGTTGATAGAAATCAAGGGCCCGGTTCATCTTCAACCTCCACCTCGAGCCCCACCACCACCCCAAAAGAGCCGCCGCCGGGGCTCCTAAAAACACCCCACCGCCATTCCCCGCCGCCATCCTCTAGGCCCCCCTGTCAGCTTTTTCTCCCCGGGCGATCCCCACGCCACCGCCCCCCAACGCCCCCACCACCCCACCGCCCCCATCCTAACCCTAAGATAGATAGGGGACCTCTCCGGCGAGCCCTCCCGGTTCTTCCTTCACCCGAGCCCCTAAAAATCGACACCCAAAAGTCGATTACGATCAAGTGAGCAAATCGGAAAGCATCGCAAGCAAGAGAAAGAGGAGAGAAGCAGCGCAAAGAGCAATAGAAAGAGGACGGGGAACCGAGAGAGAGAAAAGAGGCGAGGAGAGCTAAAGCAGGAGTCCTATCGAATGGACGCCCCAGGGAGCGACCATGGAGGAAGTGGCCACGCCCCATGGATGGAGTCGCTGTCGGTGGGACCGGCCCGGAAAGACAGATCAAATCAAGAAGAAAATGCGCGATTAGTTACAACCTCTTGGTGGCGATTGGCCGCAGCTTCATCCGAGGAAACGGTGATGATGATGCCTTCCTGGTGCGGGAAGACGGGGTGGGAATGGAGGTGGCGCAAAGAAGGGGAAGGGGCATTGGAGGTGGAGGACGGGTTGAACCGGCGGACGATGAGATCGACGACGGATCCTCATCCGACGGTGGATGAGGGACGCCGAGGTGTTGCTGTGGACGACGCCGTCGGGAAGAGGCTCCGCTGGGTGGGACGGAGGTGGGGTTTCCGCTGGTTTTCGCGCCTCGTGTACGAATGGGTGGGCGGATGGGATGGCAGGGGAACCATGGCTTAGAGACGCGCTTGTCCGAAATGGGTAAGTTACGAAGTACCCCCACCGATTTGAGGCGTTCTTCGTTCGGGGTACCACGGGCATTTCACGTGTCGAATTCCACAGGGGGGAGTTTTCGCGTTGTAATTTTGGAATAGCAAGGCGCTGGGTTGAGATGGAGGAGTTGTCGAGCACAACGGACAAAGATATATCTTAAATATTTCGGCTAACAAGGCCGGGTTGAAGAGGGGAGTTTCAGAAGACGATAGATGAGACGCTTAGCTTGAATTTTCGCATAACAAGGCGGGCTTGAAATTTCGGAAGAAAAGCTTAACGTACCAAAAAAGACAATTTGCACCTCAACACACACAAACACACACAAACACCATTTAGACTAGAGTAAGGTACAAGTGCATTGCACGCATGAGATTTGGCAACCAAATTATGAATAAATACCACATTATAGCATGCAAGCTTTGAGTCATATATGCATGATGTAGATGTTCGCTTAATTTTATAGTTCATTTCATTCAAAATCATCTAGTTTTTATAAGAAAGCTAATCTATTTTAAGATTCATGGAATTGTGCTGTAAGACATAAAGTAAAAACAAATAATGGCAAATCATGAGAAAACATTTGGGCAATTTGATACGGAAGATTCTAGAACAAATAAGAAGTGCTTGTGTTTTGATGTTTGTGCATTATGCTTAAGTTCAACCATGGAGTCTTCTAGATTATACATGTGGCTAAATCTGTGGAATCTAGATGATATCCAACGCCAATAGTGCTCAAATTTGCCATCTTTGGACCATCGGATTCGCCTTCATCCAACGACCATCTTTCAAAGTTAAAGTTACCCGCACACAATATAAAAAAATATAAAATATAATATATATATAAGGGTATAGATATAGATATGTGATGGTTCCCATCATCTCCAATTAGAATAGTGTGTCCATGCACGGATGCGACGTGGCCAAATGATGTCCGCCATCGGTATCTCAAATTCAAATCACCGACCTTGTTCAATGTGATACATTACAACATGCCTGCTTCAAACCACACGCAGATCTCCGTTATATTCATGCATGCATGGGTTTCAAACATCGATCTCTTATTCAAATATTTGAATTCAACTTTACATTGATTATGACCTCACCTATTCTTTTACACCCACAAGAGTCTTCTTTATAATTGTACCACTAACTTTCTCTCTGCATGCATGCACACACACTACCATGGCATTATCCATCGGACGATGCAATCTTTTTCTTCGGTCGGTCTCCCATGAAGGCACACACCCACACACATCCCCTCTCCATCATATCGGGCATTCTTTATCTCTCACGTGCATGCAACGATCGATGTTCTCTATGTATGTGTATATAGCTAGGTCTTTCATAGTTTTCAACGATCAATCGATATATCCAAAGGAGGTCTCACCCTTTCCCACGCCCACATCGATCAATCTATACCCTCTATATAGGATTAACATATATAGCTAATACACCCACATTAATTATATATCCAACGTCCCTCTCATCATCCATGCCTTCCGCTTCATCTCTCGGGACGATGCACATGAGGAAGACAAAGGTAGCCCGCCCCTAACATCACTATATATCGAGGCTAATATGAATGTGATCATTAGACAATTGCTGCTAAAAAAGGTTTAATTTCATGAATTGACCTCCTCGAAAGGATTAGCAATGCTTGGCCCCTAGCTCATTTATTTTCATGGCTCACCATCCGGTGCAACAAGCACGTGTTCGCCCCTCTCTAAATATCATCTCGACTTGTGCATTCCTTCATAGTCTCCCTCCACTCGCCCCTGCACCATCTTCTAGCCCCCACCGGATTTTGCCACATGTACAATCTAGCGACTCCATGGTTGAACTTAAGCATAATGCACAAACCTCAAAACAATAGTGGTTCTCTTTGTTCTAGAATCTTCCGTATCATAACTGCCCAAACTTTTTTCTAGTTGAATTGCCATTATTTGTTTTTACTTTATGCTTTACAAGCACAATTCCATGAATCATAAAATAGATTAAGGGCTTTTTGATTCAAAGGATTCTCAAAGGAATTTTGGAGGATTCTAATCATTAGGAAATTTTCCTATCTTGGTTGTTTGATTCGAGGATTGTAAACCATAGGAATTTTTCCATATGATTCATTTGCACTAGATTTCATAGGAAACATCCCATCCACTCAAACCTCTTTGAAAGAATTCTGCTTCAATGCACAATCAAACACTCAAACCTCGTAGGATTCAAGACGACATTCCACTATAATCCCATGTTTTTCCTATTCCCGCTTTAGCTTTTTTTATAAAACTAAGATTATCCAAGGGACTTATTTTAGTGACTAAAATAGTCTTTAAGAGACAAAGTTCCAAGCATAACTAAAGAGGGGCTAAACTAGTCTTGAGACTAAATATTTTAGTCAGGTACCCTACTAAAATGTGGATTAGTCTCTCTCTCATTTAACTCTCTCCTTTAACACAAGTTTCGATTGAGGGTTTGAGGATAATAAATGTCATTAACTTGATTTTAGTCTCCTTAGTATTTGGATCCAAGCATGGATGAGGCTAGATGTTTTAGTCTCACTACTTTTAGTCATGGGACCAAAACGATCCAAGCACCTAATTGATTTTGAATGAGATGAACTATAAGAATTAAACAGGCTACATCAGGCATATATGACTCGTAGCTTACATGCTATAGTGTGGTATTTATTCAAATTTGTTGAAATCTGATGGTGCAATGCACGTACTATAGTACTTAGTATGTGCAAAGCACGAAATTAGAATACCAATGGCACGCCATACGGTTTCTTAGCTCATGAAGCCACGGGCACATGTGAGGCGTTGTCGCACCTCCTTGCGTGGATTGATCAGTGACGCGTGCTGGTTCCAAGAATGTACTGCCCTCCCCGAGCCAATATTGGCGTACATGCACGGTTTAAATGTGCACGCACGCCACGCACGACTCATTCCCCGACGCATAACGCCGGTACACGGCGGACGTATTTTGTACCAAGATCCACCCCATGTGATAATTTGACGCGTAAAGTCGTTCACTTCATTGATGGTCAATTAATACAGCGATGCAAATTGAGTGGACGGAGGGCGGAAGAAAGACATTATTACTCACGCATGCGCGAGTAGTTAAATCGTGGTTGCTAAGTAGTACTTCCATTGGTCTCCTTCAGATTTGTGCCAATTTTGACAAGAATATAATATTTACGATTTGAGAGTGTAGTACTTGAAATTTATGTTCCGCTAAACTCATCGGAGCCGCTTTCGGCCTCAAACCAAAACCATCAATTAATCTTTACCTTGTTCCCATCACATTCAAAGCCTGCTCACACCTACTAGTAGCACAAACCTGAACGTGTTCCCACTATGCAGGTATTAGTACTAGTGCTAGTACTTAGGTTATAAAAAGGAACTACCTAACCGAAAATTACTCTACCTTTCCTCCTCATAAGTGCTTCTTCTCTTGTTGCCATGGCCGTGAGCGAGCTCTAGGTCGAGAACTACTGAACAAGGAGGGCAACCAAGGCTATGGAAAAAGAGGGTCACGCCCAGAGACCTCGAAGATCTCTCACGGGCAAGCGATGGCTCCTGTGAGCGCCCTAGCCGCTGGAGGCTAACATGCCGAGCTGGGCGGAGCTGGAGTCGTTATCCTCGACGGCATGCCCGATCAGCTCAATAAGCACCTCAATAAGTAGAAGGAGTTCATCCAAGGCTTGATGGAGTTGTAAGGAGAGCCTCACGACATGCCCCCGAGCTCAATCAGCAGGGGAGTTGACCGCGCTTGGTGATGCTGCAAGAAGAGCATTGCCTCGGAGAAGAAGGCGACCGTGAAATCCTCGCGATTCAGAGGACAAGGCGAAGCTCGCCACGAGATCGACCTGTTGAAGGAGAAAACGCCGCGGAAGAAGCTGCATGAGAATAGTAGTTTCGATGAAGACCAGCCCCCATGGAATGTAGGAGGAGTTGGCGGCTCCGGATCGAGCACCCGGCCGCTGTCAAGGTAAGAATGGGCCGGGAAGATGATGAAGGCTCGCCGAGAAATCGCCATGGAGAATGAAGAAGATGGC
>JAHIAM010018238.1:0-13073 GCA_021605205.1 Aegilops longissima | reverse complement strand
GGAAGTGCCTCCTTATTACGCACAAAAAATTGAATATTCCCCGCCACCTGGAACCCAAAGATAGTGGGAGGTGACTTGGCCTACCAAGTTGACGGGACGGAGGGCTTTGTCAACTTAGTCAATATGAACGATTCTAGCTCCTGCACCATAACGATGTTCATCCAATGGCGAGTGCTTCTTCAACCTCTCGTCTTCTTGCTCCAGCCGCCCAAACCAGCGCCGGTCGTGCTGCTGCTCCGCTTCTCCCGTGGTCGGGTTGTGATGCCACTGAGGCCTCACCGCCCTACAACTCCCACCGCTGGCCAGGCCATCCTCTACTCACCACACCGCCTGTTATTCATGGGCGACAAGAGCCTCACACCGCAGCCGAACCATGAACCTCATACTCTCTTCGCGGCATCCACTGCATCTTCCCTGCCCGAAGTCGCCCCTTCCTAGTCCTTGCCGCCGCCCACCGCCTCGTCCTCTCGGTGCGGCGTGGTCAACATCGTCAATCTAACGACTTCCATCGGAAGAGTATCAGACGTGGAGAGGCCGACACCGGGTCCAGCGCCGCAAGGAAGTGCCTCCTTATTACGCCGCAAAATAATTATTCTCCACCGACAGCAGGGACCCACCGACGGGCCACCTTATTTCGTGAAAAACGCCCCCCGATCGCCGGGACCCACCGGACGGGCCAGCGATTTCGTGAAAAAATGTTCCCCATGTCACTCGACCCACCGAAGTGCCTCCTTATTACGCACAAAATATGAATACTCCCCGCTAGGGGACCCACCATGGTGGGCGGCCGACATGGGCCTACTAAGTTGACTCGGGACGGGGCCTTTGTCAACTTTAGCCAATATGAATGATTCTAGCTCGAGGACCGTGATGAAGTCCATCCAACGGCCGTAGTGCTTCTTCAACCTCGGTCTTCTTGCTCCAAATACCCAAAGCAGCGCCGATCATGCCGCATGCTCCTGCCTCCCGTGGTCGGTCAGGCTGCCGGAGGCCTCACCGCCTTACTATTCCCACCATCGCCAGTCCTCGCGCGACGGCAGCCTCACACCGCAGCTGAACCAAGGAACACTGATCTCTCTCCGCTGGCTTCCACCGCCACGCCTTCCTCGCTCCTCGTCCGTCCCCTTCCTAGGCCTCGCCGCCCACCGCCTCGGTGCTCGGCGCCGCGTGGTCAACGTGGTCAAGGAACGACTTCCATCGGACGTGGACTCGTATGTGGAGAGGTTGACACTGATCCACGGCCGCAGCAAGGAAGTGCCTCCTTATTACGCTGAAAATAATGATTCTCCACCGACAGCTTGGGACCCACCGACGGGCCATCAGATTTCATTAAAAACATTTCTCGATCGCCGGGACCCACCAGCTACATCTTCGCACGTGAGGAAGTGCTCGATACCAGACCCACCTGGTCAAGGTGTACGTAGTATAGTCATTCTGGTCGCGAACGGTACGCATATATATACGGTTGATGTAGAGCCGCGACGTAGCATGTACACGCACGCATAGCGCCGTGGTACAAGAAAGAAAATACGACCACGTATGTGTACATACGGCCGGGTCTCAACGCCTACTCACGCATACGCACAGCCAGGGCTCGTGTACATGGCTGGGTCGTAACGAGAAATAGCGCCGCTGCGTGTTCATGGGGAGGCAACGGAATGCGCCGTGGTTCATCGGTAGGGCTTGGACGAACAGCAATGGAACGAGGCCCGCGCATCGCAGTAACTGCAGGAAGCAGCCTTGTGTTCGACCGCCACGCTTTGAAACGGATCCTGCTTCATCGGGAGGGGTCCGCGCATCGCAAAACGGAGGAAACGGAACTCCCACGGTCGAAATTGGGGTCCTGTTGATCGGGAGGTGTGGCGCATCGCAAAACGGATGAAACGGACTTGTGTTGGAGCGCCACGGCCAAACGGGTCCTGTTCATCAGAGGGTGTGGCGATCGCAAAACGGACTCCACGGATATCGTTCATCTCCACCGCCGACCCTCCACTTCCACGCCATCGCTCATCCACCGTCGACCTCCTCCAGCCTCCACCTGACCGCTCATCCACGGGCCCTCGCTCATCTAGCCTCCACCGCGCCACTCCACCGCCACCGTTCAACCAGCCCTCTCCACGAGCCCTGCTCAACCACCCCTCCACGGGCTACCGCTCATCCCGCCTCCATGGGTGGTCCGTCATCCAGCCTCCACGTGGTCCCTGTTCATCCAGCCCCAACCGCCCGACCGATCGGGTACGCTCATCCAGAGGCAACACCATGGGGTCCTGTTCATCCACCCCCACCGAACTGTTCATCCAACCCCCTCCCCCGCAATGCTCACTGCTCATCCAGAGGCGATCGATCGCTTCAGCTTAGCGCAGAGCGGCGAATCGCCGATCGGGTTCGCAATAGCCATCGATTGATCACTTGGGTTCGTAATGCGAGCCTGGCAATCCTCGGTTCGGAGAGCCCAACGCCGCTGGGTTCATGAGCCTAACGCCGCACACACGCCACAGACGTATGAGAGAAAGGCGATCGCCGCCCTCACCACCCACCGAACCGGGACTCCCGATATTTTCCGCTACCGCTTCTACCACGGTTTTTTCCGCATGGACGCCCCAAAGAATGTCATGCAGTGCCGCCTCCGCCTGCCCAGACTAAAAGCCCATTTTCCGTCATGATTTTTGTCATAGAAGTAGGAGCCCACCACATCTATGATGATACCGGTTTTGTCACAATTATCGCTATAGAAGTGTCATATGTATGAGAGAAAAAATTCATTTGGTCCGAAATGTCACGGATGTGTCTTTTTGTAGTGTTCTATATCACCGAACCCTCGGGTAATTAAATGGGTGGCTGCACCGCTCGATCCGCCTCCATTGACTCATGTCGGGATTAACCAGGGCTGGACGGGATCAACCGATGAAGTGCGATTCGCAAAGCCGCATCCGAGCATCCTCAGAAGGACACCGGCCTCATCAACATGATCCGGTAATGCTTATGCCACGGATCCTCTCGTGCTAGTGACGGCCTCTGCATGTGGGAGTTCAACCGAAGGACTGGACCTCCAAAGAATTTTTGGCACGAGGCATAGAGGGATGTGGAAACTATTCTTCAAGACATCGGCCTTAATCGCAACCATCCGGATACCCGTAAGCACCCGATTTCATAACGCAACTTGGTTGATTATACCATAGCGATGTATCGAGAAACCTACGCTTGAGCAGGGCTAGACAAAGAAGGCGGAATGAATTAGGTGTTCAGCCACTTCCCAAAGCTCACTGATCCCGGCCGATGAGGATGCTGGCCCCGGCGCCGATCAAGCACCGAAAGGAGGACAAGAAGAAAAGCAAAAGGCCTAAGGTGGCCTCCACTCTAAAGGTATATTGGACGCTATGTCCGGGAGACTCAATCTCCCTTCCAAGACGGCGGAAGAAGAAGGCGACATCCCTTCTCTCTTGGGAGGAAGAGGACTGCCTCCATAGACTTGGAGGCGGAGGCATCAAGAGAGGGAAGATATCCCCCGATGGTTCGCTCGAAGCCGATGTCATCGCAGTACCTCCGTAAGGACAAGCCCTTCGCTGAATTGTAAGTGAACAAGGTTTCTAGACATATCCCGCTCTTAAGGGCCGAGGATAACATTCAAACTATATGTTTGCAGTCCAGCTCATTGCCTTCCTTCAAGCCCTCCTCATCGGGAACTTTCCTCCGAGATGATGGAAAGCGAGACGCCCACCAGCTTCCTCGCTTTAAGGGCGGACGACCAGGTGTCGCCCCGAGGATCTCCCATGACCATCCAACGACGTGGGGACAAGCAAACAACGCTCAAGGTGATACTTCTCGTAGGGTCCAGGGGCCCACTCCACGGGGACCAACAATGAGGGCCCTGAACTATCCGGGTTTACAGTCAAGACGACTCTAGGGTCGAGTAAGCATATCCCTTGGAAGGGAGTTCGCATCCGCAGAGCTCCTGTGATCCGGAGGTGCGGATACTGGATGGCGCCTGTAAAAGGCCCATCTTAGAGGAACATCATACATTAATGGGCATGAGTTGAAGGATTATGTCCGCCAAAAGGATTGAATGAAGCCTTCACGGCTGCTAAGAGGCTTCGAGGTATGCAATGTAATATTTTAACCACTCTTTACATGCAAAATGCACCTGTTACGTAGTAGCCCCCGAGACTCGGGTCAGCTTCCACAGGAGGCGATCATAGGATCAAAAAGATATGCTCAGAAGTGACATAATTAATTTGAAAACAGGCTGCTACATCAATGGCGCACTGGCCCGTTATGGAAGTTGCAGATCCAAGCATAAACTTGAGATAGCCAAGAGGACATTACTCTTATTAACAGGTTGCTCGATGAGGCACAAGGTATGTTTCGGGACAGCCCGCTATGTGTGTATAATGATATGAGCATGAAGTTGAAAGTTATACATTGTGACATGCATAATTGTAGATGGTGCAGCCATGGTTGAGACCTTCGGCCGAGCTTGCCTGCTAAGGAGCAAGCCGTAGTGAGTAATGCACTGCCGAGAAGGCGGTGCTGATTTAAAGGCCAACAGGCCATTCGGTGCCAAAGGCGGAGAGAATATCTACCATAGAGCGAGAGCTGAAGGATGCCACCGTGAATGCCAATCACTAGAGGAGGATAACAAAGCTACGCCATCCGAACTCGACAAGGCCTTACAAGAGGCAGAGAGGCACGGTCCGAGTCTAGAGCGGCTCGGAGGAGATCCGCAAGCGGGAGATAGCAGCCGGTAAGCCCTTTCTTTATAGACTAAGTTTGGTGACCAAGTATGCTCATTTTAATCAATTGTGGAGTTCTCCAGACGCCTTTGGACCTGCCAAGAGTGTCTCCGGCGCGCAGTTTTTCCAAGCGCAGAAGAACGCGCGGAGAAGCTTTTCCGTCACACCAGCGTGCCAAGGCGCCTGCTGTTGCGAACAAGCAGATGCCGTGGGCCAAGCTCCAAAGATGTTCCGCGCGCCATGAAGGATGTCGGGTCCGCCATGGCCGGCTGAACCAATTCGCCAGCTATTTCGCTTGGTGCAGCGATTTGTCAATGCAAAGGTTCCAGACGACACCGTTGCTCGGTGTGCATAGAAGAAGGTGCACGGACGGCCTTCGTCGCCAAGATGTATTGGGCAAAGATGAAGGCCACCAATGTTGCAGCGAACGAACCCACCGGAAGCAAGGACCATCACACATTGGAGCATTATTTGAAGACGCCCCAGAGGGCGCCTACTTGATAGAGGGTTAGTGCTCAAGGATACTATGTTCAATAAATGTACCGGAATTGTGAGAACAATATTATGACACATTGAGGCTGTGTTATATTTATGCCCGTGGCTGAAAGTTATTTCCCGGCGGCCGCTTTTTATAATCGAAAGTTTTCAAATATCGGCTTCAACCCCTCGATATAATACGGGTGTTCGAATAGCACCTGACCACACTTGACCCAATGTCTTGGTCCGTGAAGGAGGTGTCATATGCAACTAGGAAATCGGACTATAGGGCTTTAACACTTTCACTTAGCCATAGGAGTTTGATGGCGGGTCACGATGTAGCCCCTGGTTTGTACGCCGTTATCCGAATACAATTATACACAAAGCTAATCAAAAACGGTCCTTCGTGGTTATACGGAAGAAATCGCAAAAGATTTAATAGGTCGCCGAGTGGTTGACCAGCTCGCCTCATCATGACAAAGCTTCGCTTTCATCGAGGTGTTTAACCAAGTGAATGGAAACACAATCGCAGAGTTCTCCTTTACTACCCTAGCCGATAAGACTAACGGAAGGTAGTAAGCGAGGAGCCGGCAACCCAACTATTGACCAAAGACATGATTCGAGCTGATGCATATAATGCCAAACTCGTGACGCCAAGTATGCTATAGAGTTATTCGGACTTATTGCGAACCAATATGTTAGTGACGAAGCCCCCGGCGATTAGTGCCGAGGTGTGTGAAACAACCGAGGAAGCGATAAGCCTATGAGGAAAAGTATGTATCAAGACGGATTATGTTCATCGGAATTTGATTGGTACAATGCAATTTATAGACTATAACACCCTACCTGTGACATTTTACATGCTAGGGGTCAAAGACCGAGGAAAAGGCTTTATACAGGCTTTAAATAGAGTGTTTGGTCTACAAAATATCTTTTGACCTCCTGTCGGATGTTCAAGTGTTTTTGCCTTTAGCGAAGAGCTTTCCTTAAAAGGAGCAATCTTTGGTTACTTGGACGAACCGGCTCCAAAAGAGTCCATGCATGTCCATAGGATGAACAGGCTTTGATTCACCTCGTGGCAAAAGATAACAAATAGTTAGAAAAAGAGAAGGAGAGTGTAGAGGGCAAACCGTATTGTAGGCATGTCCGCATCGGCCTCCGCCGATGACCAAGGTATTTTAAGTGCATAATTATGTATGCACGATACTTAACTTCAAGGGCATATGCGGCAACCACGGAGGCGGAACTGCTAATCCAGCTCTAAAATCGACCACCCCTGTAGAGAGGTGGTGGCTTAATGGCCTATGAGGTGTGCGGTTTGATGAGGCCGCTTTGTACCCGGCCGTGATGGCCGTGGTATGCTCCTCGGTACATAGGGGCGCTCCATGTTTCGTTGATCGTGATGACGCCTGCGGACCGCATCTTAAGCTTTAGACAGTATAGTGTGGGACCGCTTGAACGAGCAAAGGCGGTCCGTCAAGCAAAGGCGTGTTATCCATCACAGAACGGACAATATCAAAGATCAAGTCTTTGCTTCAAAGTTGTCCGCTAACCAAAGACGACTTCCAATGTGATTGACCCCGCATGCTGAGCTTTCACGGTATTACTCCCTTGAAGGAGTTGTAGGGCCCGATCCTTGAGGGATCAATGCCCATCTTGCAAAAAGGTCCTGATAAAGTAAATTAGCTACCGCCCATCCATAAGAACTCACATGAGATGGAATCCATCAATGATTGGGTCGGGGACCGAGCTACCGAACCTCTATGAGATTCCCCGGGTGGTCCTTCCGCTCAAAAGTGATCGAGCAGCCTCCCGTGGGTTAAATTTTGGGGGTAATTTATGGCACAAACGCCACGAGTGTGCGCTTGCGCCCCTTGTGGGGATATGCGCCACGGATATCATGTTTATCGCTTTTACTCGGGGAATTGCTTCTCCCCCGTGTTCGGGTTGGCGAGTATCTTCGCTCTTGCTACTAGGCGGCCCTTCCCTTTGTGTTCGAATTGAGCTTGCCGCCTGTTTGAAAACCCAACAATTTCGTGGTATGGTTGGCGGGTTTGTCGTGGCTGCCGTGAATTTGACAGTACGATCCAAAGATCCTATCTAAACGGATGGACCATCTTTGTTTGCCATGAATGGCTTCGTCTGCGACCAAATTTGGAGCCACCGAACCGCATTAACCGCTGTGTCCCGGGTTCCTATATTATTGTTTCGACGCTTGTTTTTATTGTGCCGTGGTTTGCCATTGCCGCCTTGGCTTTGGAGGTGCCAGATCGCTTGCTATTGTTCGCCGAGCTAGCCAGCCTATCTTCTCCCAGCTAAAGTGGGCCATCGCAAAGAAGAGCTGCCATAGACTTCGGTTTTTCTGGCCGAGGTGACGGGCCAACACTATCTCGACGCTATGCTTAAAGGTCGTGGAGGGCTTTACTCGACATGACAACTTGGTTCTTTTAATTAAGAACCTAGTCCGAGTTTCGGCTGACTCTCCGGCTATTGGATGATGTGACTTAGATCGTGGCGTCCGGAGGCGGACATATGTACCTTGAAGTTGTCCGAAGGCGCCTTCCAAGTCTTCCAAATTGCCAATGGAGTTCTCTCGAGACTGTTTAGCCAAGGCCGGGCGGTCCCTTTAATTTTAGTGTGAGGTATTTGATGGCATGGAGATCATCACAGGCCATGTGGATATGGAGAAGGAAATCCTCAATCCATATTGTGGGGTTGGTTGTTCCGTCAGAGGATCCGATATTCATTGGTTTAAACCCTTCGGGAATTCGGCTCCATTACTTCCTCGAAGCATAGGGGTGTGCGCCTATATAACGTATGTCGCGACGGAGTTCAGCGGACGCCCCTATGCGGTTTTCCCGAGTGAGGTTGTGTTTCACGCTGCGCTCGATAGCCATCCTCTCATGTTGGGGCACGTCCCCTTGCCCCGTAGATTGATCTGGCTAGGATTGCCCTAGTGTCCAGGTCCTGTCGTAGGTCGTAGGTGTAGCCCCTGGCCGCTGTCTCCCTACTTTTATGGCGGGGTAATGTAGGCTGGTGTTCGGCTTGGTGGTCGTTTGTTCACCACGGGTGGCTGGCCTGGTTTGTCACCAAGTACGCTGATGCTATGGGCTCCCTGCCTTTGACGTTGAATTGGGGTAACAACTTGCACTTCGTTAGCTTTTGGTTGGTCATGCGAGGCCGATTCCTCGCTGCCGTGACATTAGTCCATTTTTCGCTGAGCGTGTCCTATTTGGCTTGAAGCCGTTGTCGCTTCATTTTCATACTCCTCGCGGTCGCGATGAGCTGTTCTTAAAGCGCTTGCTCGAGGGGTTCCTTCCGCACGATGAAGTCTTCATCGCGAGGCTTATTTCGCCTTCGAGGGTGGCATATAATTGCTGTCCTCCGAGTCTCCGTTTCGACCGCCTCGTGGTTACCCGACTCTCCTCCCTATCATCATGTTCGATGTTGGTTCAACATGGGCTTCGGTTTCGGCATTCTCCGAGTGTGATCATTCCATTGCGATTGTTTTCTTTGTTGCGGGCGTGATTTTGAACGGCGCCACTGATGTTGCTGTTTGGTGGTTTATCCGCTATTGTCCTTGATTGATCTTTTACGCCTTCAAAGCCATCCTTTTGGCGGTCCACCATGTATACGCCGATGTTGAGTTAGTCACCAAATTCCGTATGCAATGGTTTTTGGCTTTGTTCATCTCCGACCGATGTCCATGCCATAGATGTCTTCGAGTTACGATCGAGCATGTCGGTTATGTCCTCGAGCGGGCTATGAAGGTGTGGTGGTGGATGTAAAATCCCCGCCTCAGCCCCTAGTCCGGCTAGGCGACCTGCTGCCCCTGAATGACGAGGGATTGCTATAGGTCCGAGCCTCGCCGAAAGGCGAGGTTTGGCCATGAAGAAGAGCGTCCGTGGAGGGTGGAGGGAACATCCTTGCCGAGCTCACACGCCGACTCCAAGGGTTCGGAGCCGTGTTCGGAGAAGAGTCCGATTTCGGAAGATGACCGTGTCCAGATTCCTCCGACTCTCCCATACTAGGCTCAATAGCCACAGAGTCCAGGGCTCGGAATCCTCCTTCGAATTGGTGATGTGCTCCAGATCTAAGGCCGAGAGAAGGTTGGGGTCACAAACCCTTGAAGATCAAGTCTCCTGATGTCGCGACATAATCCAGATTTCCAAAACTAATTTGGTGACTTGGGATATGACTGTTCTAGATGGCTGCTGAGTTGTTCAAGCAGCGGTCCAACACGTAAGATATGGCCGGGAGAAAGATCTTCCTCAGGCAGCGTTGTTGTAGATGATGATGGAGCCATTGAACCTTTCGACGATGACAAACGAATTCAATGAAAGCACAAATTGGTGTCAAACCTGGATTCGTAGTCCCAATCAGGCCTTAGGATCGATGCTAACAGAGACAGGACACAAGTTTACCTTGGCTTCGGAGGTAATACCCTACTTCCTTCTTGATTATCCCGGATGAATATGGGGTTACAAGTGTAGATCTACCTCGAGATCGAATCCACTAAACCCTAGAATTCTAGCCTCGTATGATTATTATCTCCTTTTTTTACGGACTAACCTTCGTTTTATAGATACCGAGGGACCTGGGTTATACAGAATCGGTTTTAGAGGAAGGATTTAACCAAGCTTGCCTTCCACGCCAAGGAGAGTCCTATCCACACGGGTAGAAATCTTCGCCTTTGTATATTCACGGCCCATTAGTCTAGCCCCACGCCACATAGCCCGACGTCCGAGGAGCCTTAATCCAGACTCCTCACCTGGCCTCTTCTTCGAAAGCAACGAGCCTCCGCCTCCGGCCCCTCACGAGGCCTGACGGGCGATTAGGAAGGCGCCTGCCCAGCCCCTGCCGGGAGGAGGCGAGCCACTGTTCTTTCAATGACCTCCATGCCGGACGGACCTTGTAGGCTCGA
Organism: Aegilops longissima; assembly: GCA_021605205.1. Lineage (NCBI taxonomy): Eukaryota > Viridiplantae > Streptophyta > Magnoliopsida > Poales > Poaceae > Aegilops > Aegilops longissima. The sequence continues at coordinate 2,942 of JAHIAM010018238.1, read as the reverse complement.
GCTTGAAAGCAAGCGGGTGTCAGTCCCACGAAGCTCTTCCAGGAGGCGATAGGTGCGCCGAGCCGCTTGGGGAAGAGCTCATGGATGTTGACGCCGCTTTGAAACCGAGGCCCTTTGGCCGGTGGATGAATGGCATCAATCAAGGTGGCTATCAACCTCAAGCGCCTCCAACATGAAAGTGAGGGAGTCCTGATTAGGGGGTCCTCGAACGCCGGACTATACTTTGGCCGACTGCTGGAGTATGAAGATAGAAGATTGAAGACTTTGCCTCGTGTCCGAGGGACTCTCCTTGGTGGAAGGCAAGCTGGCACCGGATCGAGATCTCTCCCTTGTAACCGATTGTAACCCTAGCCCTCCGTGTCTATATAAACCGGAGGGTTTAGTCCGTAGGATAACAACAATCATAATCATAGGCTAGCTTCTAGGGTTTAGCCTCTACGATCTCATGGTAGATCAACCTTGTAATACTCATATCATCAAGATCAATCAACAGGAAGTAGGGTATTACCTCCATCGAGAGGGCCCAAACTGGGTAAACATTGTGTCCCCGCCCCTGTTACCATCCGCCTTTAAATGCACAGCTGGGACCCTTACCCGAGATCCGCCGTTTTGACAATCGACATTGGTGTTTCATTGAGAGTTCTTTGTGCAGTACCACGAAAGGCTTGATGGTTCCTTCGATCATCGGCAACGATGCGATCCAGGTGAGGTTTTCTCCCTGATGATCTTCATATTCGGCGGCTTCGATTACAATCCAACTCGCCGCCATCCGATCGACGAAGCGCCACGCCGGGCCATCGGTCAGGTTTGAGGCTTGAACTATATCGCCGACATCCACGGAGACTTGATCTTCGGCGGATTCGAGTCGTCAAAAGCGCCGTAGTCACGATTTAGCATGACTTAGCTCGCCACCGGAAGTGTTCGGGAGATCACACTGCGGAACTCCACCTCGATCCGGAAAGCAATACCGCCCGAGGACGGGTGGATGGACCCCGCCACGGAGGCCGCACACTCAAGCAGCATAGAGCCGAATACTGACTTCACCTCCTATGAGACCTATGTTGTTCGGACTCAGATTCGCCCCGCCACGGGCCCGATCGCTCAGGTCCGGTTTATCAAATCTGATTGGGCACGATCATGGAGTTTATCTCCAGATATCTTTTCAAGACTCCGGGCGACGAAACTATTGAGGTTCTCTCCTTATCAGAGGCCCTTGGTCAACTATGTCCGGCTTGAGGGAAGCGATACAAGAAATTCGCCTCACCCACCACCCACTTAATAGCTATTGTCGATTTAATTTAACCGACATTCTGATTTCGGTTCAAGACATCAACGGTATGGACGATGATGCAGAGAAGAATAAGAACCACCACCCATGTACGACCGCAACCTCATCATATGATATATACATGGTGGACACCCCAAAGAAAGTGATGGCGATATAAGCAACCGATACGCTCCAACGTATCTATAATTTTTATTGCTCCATGCTACTTTATCTACTGTTTTGACTATAATGGGCTTTATTTTCCACTTTATATTATTTTTGGGACTAACCTATTAACCGGAGGCCCAACCGTAATTGTTGTTTTTTGCTTTTTCAAGTTTCAAGAAACGAATATCAAACGGAGTCCAAACGGAATGAAACCTTCGAAACGTGATTTTTCACCGAACGTGATCCAGAGACTTGACCTTACGCCAAGGAACATCGGAGGCGGTCACGAGGGTGGGGGGCGCTCTAGGCGCCTGCCTGGGCCCCCGATGCTCCACCGATGTACTCTTCCTCCTATATATACCTACGCACTTCAAACGATCGTAATAGGAGCCAAAACCTAATTCCACCGCCGCAACTTCCTGATCCACGAGATCCCATCTTGGGGCCTGCTCGAGTCTCACGGATGGGGCATCCACCAGGAGGGCTTTACATCAACACCATAGCCTCTCCGATGAAGTGTGAGTAGTTTATCGCACCTTCGGTCCATAGCTAGTAGCTAGATGGCTTCTTCTCTTTTGGATCTCAATACAATGTTCTCCCTCTCTCGTGGAGATCTATTCGATGTAATCTTCTTTATGGTATGTGTTTGTTGAGACCGATGAATTGTGGGTTTATCATCCAACTTATCTATGAATAATATTCAATCTTCTCTGAATTCTTTTATGTATGATTGAGTTATCTTTGCAAGTCTCTTCGAATTATCAATTTGGTTTGGCCAACTAGATTGGTAGTTCTTGCAATGGGAGAAGTGCATGGCTTTGGGTTCAATCTTCATGTGTCCTTACCCAAAGGATGTAAAGGGTTGCAAGGCACGATTGTATTGTTGCCATCGAGGATAACAAGATGGAGTATTTATCATATTGCATGAATTTATTCCTCTACATCATGTCATCTTGCTTAAGGCGCTATCTGCTTTTTAACTTAATACTCTAGATGCATGCGATAGCGGTCGATGAGTGGAGTCATAGTAGTAGATGCGAATCGCTTTATCTACTTGTCTCTTGACGTGATGCCTATATACATGATAATACCTAGATATACTCATAACTATGCTCAATTCTCACAATTGCTCAACAGTAATTTGTTCACCCACCGAGAATACTTATGCTCTTGAGAGAAGCCACTAGTGAAACCTATGGCCCCTGGTCTATTCTCATCATATCAATCTCCATCACTTTTATACTTGCTTGTTTTACTTTGCTTTTACCTTCACTTTGCATCTTTACACCAAAAATACCAAAATATTATCTCTATCAGATCTCACTGTAAGTGACCGTGAAGGATTGACAACCCCTAATCGTGTTGGTTGCAGTAGCCATCGCTTGTGCAGTGACGAGGACTTGTGCGTGGACTCCATCGATTGATACCTTGGTTCTCAAAACTGAGGGAAATACTTATGCTACTGTGTTGCATCATCCTCTTCGGGAAACCAACGAAGCTCAAGACA
>JAHIAM010018237.1:0-12900 GCA_021605205.1 Aegilops longissima | reverse complement strand
AATAGGACCCTGTGTGGAGGGTGGATGAACAATAGACAAGTGGAGGGGTGGTTGAACAGGACCCCGTGGTGTGGAGGGCTGGATGAACAGTAGACGGTGGAGGGGTGCCCGTGGAGGGGTGGTTGAACAGGACCCCGTGGTGTGGAGGGCTTGGATGAACAGTAGACGGTGGAGGGGTAGTTGAACAGTAGCCGGTGGAGTAGCGCGTGGTGGAGGCTGGATGAACAGGAGCCCGTGGAGGCTGGATGAATAGGAGCCCGTGGAGGCTGGATGAACAGGAGCCCGTGGAGGCTGGAGGAGGTCGACGGTGGAGATGAATAGATCCCGTGGAGTCCTGCTTTGCGGCACGCCACATCCCACCGATGAACAGACCTGCTTCGACCTTAGCGCCCAACACAAGTCCGCTTCTCCGCTTTGGCGGCACGCCACACCCTCCCGATCAACAGACTCCTGCTTCAACCGTAGGAGGTCCGCTTTCTCCGCTTTGCAAGACGCACACCCTCCCGATCAACAGACCCCCGCTCGACCGCAGGAGGTCCGCTTCTCGCTTTTGTGGTACGCCACACCCTCCCGATGAACAGATCCCATTTCGAACGTGGGCCGGTCAAACACAAGGCTGTTTCTCCGTTTACGGCACGCCGCCTCGATCCATCGCCTGCTCCGGCCCAAGCCTCCCGGCGAACACGACCACGCATTCCGCTGTTCCCCATGAACACGACGACGACGTTGTTCCCGCTCCGACCCAGCCATGTACACGAGCCCTCGCCAGACGAGCGCCGAGTAGGCGTCGAGACCCCACCAGATGTACACATACGGGTCAGATTTTCTTTCTTGCACCTCGGTCAGACGACGCGGTACATGCTATAGCGCGCTTACTACGTACACGCACGCCTTACTACGACACGGCGCGCTTACATCGACCAGTATGTACGCATATCGTCACCATAATGACAATGCTACGACGCTCACCAGGTGGGTCCCAACCGCGTGCACTTCCTTGCGGCGAAGATGTAGCTGGTGGGTCCCAGCACGTGGGGCGAATCATTTTTTTGCCCGGACGCACTTCCTTGCATGCGAAGGTGTAGCTGGTGGGTCCCAGCAAGTGGGGAAACGCTTTTTTCGCAAATACGGTGGCTGTCTGTGGGTCCCTCGCCGCCGTGGATAATAATTTTGCACGTAATAAGGAGGCACTTCCTTGCTGCGGTCAGGACCCAGCTTGTCGCCTCTCCACGAAGTCCACATCCGATGGAAGTCGCTCTGACCACGCTGACCACGCCACCGAGAGCACCAGGGCGGTGGACGACGGCGAGGCCTAGGAAGGGACGACGGGAGCCGGGAAGACGCGGCAAAGGAAGCCCGCGGAGAGGAGTACGAGGGTTCACCGTTCGGCGCGTGTGAGGTTGCCGCCGCAGGCCTCGGCCAGCGTGGAAATAGTAGGGGCGGTGAGGCCTCCGCAAAGACAGCCGACCATGGAGGCAGGAGCATGCGCACGACCGGCGCTGCTTGGGCGGCCGGAGCAAGAAGACCAGAGGTTGAGGAAGCACTCACGGCCGTTGGATGGACATCGACGTCACTAGAGCTAGAATCGCTCATATTGACTAAGTTGAAAGCCCTTCGTCCCCGCCAACTTAGTAGGCCCATAGTAAGCCTCCCACCAAGGTGGGTCCCAGCCAGCTGTGGGAGTATTCATTTTTTGTGCGTAATAAGGAGGCACTTCCGGGGTCCGAGCGACAGCGGGAACGTTGCGAATACGGTGGGTCGTCCGTGGGTCCCAGAATGTGGGGAAACAATTTTTTCGAAAATAGTGGTGGCCCGTCCGTGGGTCCCCGCGCGTGGAGGAATAATTATTTTCCGATAATAAGGAGGCACTTCCTTGCGGCTGCATGGACCCACTGCACCTCTCCACGATAGTACTCTTCCGATGAATGTCGTGTTGACCACATTGACCACGCGGCCGAGAGCACCACGGCGGTGGACGACGGCGAGGCATAGAAGGGGACGACACGGAGCCGGGAAGACGCGCGTGGATGCCCACGCGAGAGGAGTACGAGCGTTCACCGGTTCGTGCGGCTGTGAGGCTGTCGCCGCCGAAAATAACAGGGTGTGGGTGAGTAGAGGATGCCCGCCAGCGGTGAGAGTAGTAGGGGCCCCGAGGCTCACAGGCAAAGACACCGCCACATGAGGCGGAGAAGCGGTCTCCGGCGCTGCTTTGGCCGGAGCAAGAAGATTAGAGATTGAAGAATGATGACGGCCGCTGGATTGACATCCAACGTTACGCTCCTAGAATCGCTTGTTGACGATATAATAACTAAAAAATCTTGCATACGCCAACTAAACAGGCCCACAAGTCGACCACTCCTCTTTTTTTAATAATTTATATATAGCTCATGGCAACTTCTTATGCAATTTATTGCAGTCGTTTTTTTGGTTGGCCAGGGCCAATTTCGCATATTTCTGTGGGTTCCAAACTATTTTTAATACCGAAATGTCCAGCCAGATTTAAAGTACTTTGAAGATATATTTAAATTAGGTTAATGCCCAGTGAAATAGGAATCTGAAAATGTGATAAAATTCAGAAATTATAAAGTAATTGCCAATTTGTCATATGTTTTTATATTTACAACCCATTTCATATTACTTTCAAGATTTGCAGGCGTCTTGAAAGAGTTGCAGCCCATCGTATGAGAAAATAAGTAGGCCCGATTGGGTATTCTTCAAAAATAAACTGGGCGATTTTCACAAAGAAAAATAGTGGGCTGGTCACATGGTGAACATAAAATATAAGCTCGGCTAGACGGGCCACAGCCCAGCTTCAAACCCCGTCCCGCCTCAACAATAGCAAACAAAAAAATATTGCTCGAGTAGCTACGCCCCTGTGTCGGCCGATCTTGTGCTTTTATCTTGTCTATTGACTATATCGCCACAATGTCGTGGGTCCCGATGTCGTGAAAACACTAGGAGGAAGCATTTTATTTTTCCATACGCACGCAGGGCCCCTACTATCATCCTTCCATGTACTTGCCGATTCCTGTTGTTTGTTGACCATGTTGACAACGCGAGAGGGCGCGCAGGCGAGCGCACTCAAAGCACGCGGAGGACGCCGGCGTTAACGATTTAGGAGACGGTATGGCGATGAGTGCGCCGAGGCGAGCCACCGTGGGAGGCGGAAGCAAAGTGCCTACCGGCCTGGTTTGGTTTTGGCGGCCGGATGAAGACAGGATTGAAGAAACACGATGCATCAGAAAAGCAGCAGGAGTACTTAACAACCTTAATTGAAACCAGCAGTGGCACTTAACAACCAAAGCTGAAAGGAGTATGAGTACTTATACAGTTCAACTGCATAAAGCACGCCTAAAAAGGCTACTTTGCCTACAAGCTAACTAAGGGTGAGGCCCAAGCCCCGTGACAAGGCCTGTGCACCACCCCTGCATCCACAACCTCTCAAAGCGGCTTCATCTCGCAACGTGGTCAATAAACAGGATATTCGCTTAGAGCCATGGAAAAGCATGAACATAATCTTCGTCCTATTCTCCAAGATGGACGGACCTTCATTATTTGAGACCACCCATGAATAAGTATCTTTTCACCTCCAAGGGAATTGAGTAGGTCGACATAAACATCATGTTGTGACCAAGGCAAGTCTGACCCACCATGGTCAGCATCAGATAGGAACAATAGAACTTGGCAGTCCTCGTTTCAAGAAGATCACAACTGTAAAACTGTATAAGCAATAGTTTATGAACAACATATATACAGAAAACAGCTCGACTCATAAGTTTCTACACGCTTGGACCTGTTCAACGAAAGTGCAGAAGGGCACACATATCCCACGTGGCCTTCCACCATTGAAACGCCCCACAAGGACCTCAAGACGATCAATAAAGTGTAGGAACTTGTGGATGTCGATCCATCAACTTCAAAGGCATTAGTAACAGCCGAGTTATTACAGAGTAACAAACGAAGCATCGCTTAACTCGAAAAACCTACACGTGCCACCAATTATAAGAAAATATTAGTTAGAAGTAGCATCTTCGTGAGAGATTCGCTACTTCTAAAGTTAAATTGTGATTAGTTAGATGTAATAGGTGGATTAAGAAGTAATCGAGGCAACAAGCAAGAACCAGATACAAAACTAACATGGATGAACAATTGAACGACGCCGAGGTGGAAGACCGAGTGAAGATGAGACCAGGTTCTGCTATTTCCAGCAACATTCTTGCGCCAACTTTCATCCGAACACTTGAGAAAGTTTATCCAAGTTCGCCATAAAAAAGCAGCGATCTTCTTGGTTCATGAACCCAACTCGAACTTATATCCATGGCTTGTCTTCACCGTGACCATTAAACTAGTGTATTCAGTTATGGCAAGGCCGAGCATCTTGAGTGCATGTGTTCGGCAGAGCAAATAATACACAGAGGAAAAATAATATGAGAACACAACATGTTCAAAAAACCCCACCCTCCCGGATAGAAAAGAGGATTCTAGGAACATAGATGCTGCTTCAAAATGCTGTGTTAGGATGAGAAGGAACAAGTGTTGGGCCTCCCGAGGGCGCAAGAACCTCGAGGGTACTGACTTTGGGCAACGCAATGAAACACACTAGATTCAGGAGGGAAGAAAATGCATCAACGCGGCTGCCATCCTAGGATTACCTGCACCAAGGGACTTGGGTTTATCGGGATGGATGAAGAATTGACTGGTTCTCCATGAGAAAACCCTATGCAATCGCCGAGAGGGGTTTTCCAACAAGCATACGAGGGAGAAGGGATTCGGCCCAGTGAAATATTGCCGCTCGTCTGCCTAGCTTATCGCTAAAGCTGGAAGGGGGGTTGGATTTGACCTCATTGGGCATTACTACGGTGCTACGACCGGTGTGTCTACCGTGAAGTTGTGCACTCTAATTTGTGATATGGCACGGGACCCGCTGTTTGCCCCACATATCGCAAAAAGAAGTAGAAAGACAAGAGTAATTAGTTACACATAAATATATTTTTTGACAGAGATACTCCTCCGAAAGAAATATACAAATCTTTTATATCACATGCTCACCTTGCCGAGAAATATACTCCTCCGCAACGCACGGGCATTATGGGGGTTCGATGAGAATATAATACCGGATAGGCTCACGTTCTCGACTTTGCCCGCAGCCACCTCGCATGTTTGGGGCCTATGTGTTCTACCTCCGCTTTCATATTGCAAGCGATCGGACGGGCGCTGGTTTTACTGATGTCGCGCAAGGTAATACACAAAATTGAATAAAGCACGCATCCGTTGGAATGAAATCAAATGATAGTTCCTAACCAGCAATCGAGTTGCAATTTATCAACGATATACCATGTGATAAATAATACGTTGTACTACTTATACATACAGACACTTGTTTCACCATGCCGATTATTACATCAAAATCTCTGAGGATAGACCAGTTCGCACTATGCGTCGCTAATTTCAAAGTTGATTTGGACCAGCTCTCCGCCGAGAAATTTCAATTTTCACATCATCCCTACCACAAGATATGATTTAGATTTGAACCTTGACCATCCTTTAGCATCAATCATCATGCACCATCCTTTGTACTTACGGTATATTGAGGGTTCATTCACACCAAGGCTGCGATGGTAAGAGAAACTTGGCCTGTCATCTGATTGTTGAATGAACCCTCGTTGTTTCAGGAATTCTCTGTTTGCAAACAAGAAGACATGCCCAAACAGTTAGATCAACAAAGTGAATCATGTGAAACAACATGGAAAGAAAAAGAATGAAGCACTTGGGGCCAATGCTTACCAAGAAGGTGGACATGTCGGTTTTTGTAAGGACTTTGGTATATGAAGTGCGAACTGCAGCCATCAGTTTGCAACCGCACGGCCGGAGCAGATGCAAGTGCAAGTGTTGGTGCAAAGCCGGTCACATCGCTGGAGATGGCGCTCCTTGTAGAGCTGGTGTCGGTGTTGATGCCCGATCCTCCGGTAGATCAGACTGATCCGCTGACGCGGTCAATGCCCAATCCTCACCGATCAGACCATTGCCTGACGACAAAAGCAACCGCCGGTGTCGATCTCGGCGAGACAACGCGATCATGTCCGGTCCGCTATGATCAGCTTTTACCTTGACTAGGATCCATGACCGGATCCAGTTTTTTCTTCATTTCTTTTAAACGCGGAAGGACTAATTGTATGCTTTTGTTAAACCAAACGCAGTTCATCATAGGGATTCAGCTTGTACCGCAAAAGATCGATCCAATTTTTCCAAGAATATAAGTGATGGACAGTGTTCAAGCATCGACACACATAAGAAGTGAAACCTGCAAAAATAGCCATCGAGGGCAAACCAAACGGTTTATTCTGTGATGAATGTCAATGGCAAAACCTGCATCGTAAAATTGCGGAAAAGAAAGAAACATGACATTAAATCAATAAGATTTAGACAAGAATCAATAAGATTTACTTGATGTGACACCAAAGTGAATCCTTACCGTGAAATCACCAAGTTGAAGTACTAAAATGTAAGATTGATCATCTAACCACGCGCGGCATGCAGTGGGTCCCCGCCATCTCCCACAAGCGTGATAGTCCAAAGGTCGTGACAAATCGATGGACCGAATATCCATGGACTGGAAACTCGGTGGTGTGATAACCCCTGTAATGCATACAGATATTGGAGTGTAACCATAACTGATAAACCGTCCTCACAAAAATAATGATCCGATACTTCAAAATATATGCATCGAATTGAGTGGACATACATTAACATAGACTGCTTCTGGACTGACCACACACCAAAAGCGGCAAGCATTTAATAAACAATAACAGGTTCACAAACACAAATCAAGTAATCGAACAATAGTACTTACTACATGACAAGCAAAGTTGCACTAATTAAACTCGCAGATTATTTCTTACCACCGACCTACGGGATGAACCCCGCATAATCGATTAGGGCCATGGACTTCAGGTGAGATGTCTACATGCACCATCACCATCTTGTCAACCTTGGAGAACCTAATAGAGTGGTCTTTCCACTCATAAACATGATGATGAAGACAGCCGCATCAGATTTGTTGGGAAGCTTTATAAGAACCACACCTTCAGAATCAAAGGCACAACCAGGAAATTGTTGTGGCTGGCACAGCCTCTCAGAACACGCCGACAACAATGCTACAGAAAACACTAGTTCAGACACGTGGCGACAAGGACACAATATGGATAGTTCAGAAGAGAACTCATCATCAAGTCTTCCAATTCACACGTATGACTTTGAGAACTTCATCTCCACCATGGACCTGGTTCTAATTCAAACAGTAAACCATATTTTATTACTACCTCCGCTCAGAAATATAAGATGATTTTATATTATACTCCATATATGACTACATATACGCACAAAAATGAGTGAACAAAGACACTAGAACATGTCTTCAAAGGCATGAGAGCAGAGGGATTACATGCAAAAATCCATAACACAAGTTATCGAGGCAAATATACCTCTTAAAAGGTAGCATTGATAAATCATAGTATTTCTCCTGTCTCCTCTCAAAATTCTTTGTCTTAGATTTGTCTAGATACGGATGTATCAAGTCACATTTAGTATTAGATACATCCGTATCTAGACAAATCTAAGACAAGAAATTTGGGATGAGGGAGAAGTTGAAAGTAATCTATAAGAAATCAGTGTCAACCTCTCGCATGTTTTGGTCAAAGAGGAATTTAGAACCGCCATTTGGCACACAAAAATCACATGCAAGATCACCTGTAAAAGTTGTACTACTAGTACTAGTACCACATGTTAGATGAAAACACGATCAAGATCGAGAAAAGATCGCCAAGAAGAGATATTACCCGGACTTGCTTAATGAGGGATCCCGGAGAGGGGCTTGGACAGTATGATGGCTTTGAGCTTGTCTCGCTGTAGTCTCAAGCGGGTGCTTGCGCTTCGTCGCACTATGAGCCTCGGCGGTTTTGGCCGGAGCCATAGACATCACTTCGGCCGGTGATCCAGTCATTCATCAAGAAACTGTCAAATAGAAATAAAAGAAAAGAAACCATAATCACAAACCCAAAAGAAGAAAAAGAGAGAGGAGTTATAGGATCAGTCTCGGGTTGTAAGACCGGCCTTGGCCTTAATCAACACCATTGATGCGCCACCTTTCCTTCTTTGGGAGAGAAGAACAATGGCGTATAGGTCGGGTTTTCTTGAAGAAATGAGGAACAAGATTAGGCAGAAGTAGGGTTGGGTAGAGAGGAAGCCAGAGAGAAGAGTGAAATGATGGTTGCTTCATCCATTCAACTTAATACCGGAAAGGAGGGGTTTTGTGATTTGACGGCTATTGGGCATTATCAAAGCTGCTTCGATCGGGGTAGTCTACTGTCACTCCTACTACGGAGTAATTTAGTGCATGGTCGGTGGACCCCGATGTCGGCTGTCCCACACGCCGATGAAAGTGAGTAATTTAGTGCATGGTCGGAGGAGGATCCGCATGGTAGAGCGGTCCACTGCTTTTTCGAAGAAAAAAATGATTACAGCAAGTGCTTCCACTTTCACGACGGAGGAGTGCAAAACACGCAGCCACTTGAACATACACAATGCTCCCTACTACTAGGCATGTGCAAGGGTTCATACGCCAAGATTACACAATCTTGTTGCTAGTGTAGTAAGATATGACGATAACAAATGATGTTGTGCGATGTCAACTACTCCTATATAACATAGTACCGCTTTTTCGACCGTCCTATTCGAGAATGAACGGTGAGATCAATGTTAATGAACTAGGTCCACAAACAAGCATTTGAGAGTACGGTGCTACAAAGATCCACTTAAACATGAACCATATGAAGCTACCTAATAGTGTTAGGTAGGTGTAAGCGAAGGGTGAACGGGATGGGAGCAAAAGTTCCTTCTCACCCACTTTTGGGTGTTTGGCAGAGTGCATGAAGGGTGCATGAGTCCACACTAGTAGGTTGACAAAAATACACTAAGAGGAAACAAATATATTGAGATGAGAATGCAACCAAACACACCCACACGCTTTGTGCTACAAAGGATCGATCAAGACCGTCTGTTTGATCCACCGTCATAAGGCACGAGACATGGACATGCCCATGCAGGGCGCCTAAACACCACCCAAGTCCTCGCTTTGAGGCGCACGACGTTGGTGATGCAGGCAATCGTCACAGAGCCTGGCCTCCGGCCGACGGGAGCCAGCTCACAAAGACGGGCCCAATGGCACGAACGATTCCGTGACGGAGCTCGAAAGGATTCGCCCAAGAACGGCAACGGCAGCCCGCAACCCCTCCTTGTCCAAATTTCAGCCCTTCACCATCGCGCTGAGACGGCTCAATTCCTTGGAGATATAGGTGAAGAAGGAGACCATCAGAAGTCAGAGCTCGCTGAAGTCGACGGTGGTCGAACGGGTTTAGCCCGACGGCCGGCATCGCTCGCTACTGCACGACGGTAGGCATCGCAGAGCCGCAACATGTGTGTGGCAACTTGGTTCACCAAGTGGCCGAGGCGATCCCGACCTCGCCACGATCGCCTGGCCACAGCCCAGCCGGCCCCCGACGGCCTATCGATTCCCCGCTTTTGCAGCAACGCGCCGACGCCCGAGCATCTTTGTGGTGGATGCCGCCGCTTTGAAGCTCCATGAACTCCCGCACATAACGGAGGAGCATGTCACCCTCTCCTCCTTGAGCTCACGGAGCTCCACGCCCTGGCCCCGAGCCCGTGATCCTGGCATGGAGCTCCTGTGTCGGAGCCTCACTCGACTCGTGGATTCGCCTGCGCCATGGCACGGTAGAAGCAATGGGGAGAGGAAGCTAAGGGGCTAAACGGCCGAAAGGCAATTCAATCTACGGAAGGCGAGGGAGCGGGAATCTTTGGTTTTCACCACGGTAAAACACCAGCGACGGGCTTCTCACATCGTGGAGCGTGGGTTTTACAGCGGAGTCATCGTGACTAATTGCGTGCCGCTACCGCCCCGCAATAAAAAATTAAAAATCTCGCCGCTGCGTTCTGCCCTGGGTTAAAAAGAGGGGTACACTTTTGTACCCCTATAACTGTGCACGCAGCTCTGAGCTGGCACCACCACACCAAGCAAGGCAAGCGAGGTGAGCCAAGGTAAGGCCAAGACTCAAGAAAACTAGAACGACGCCAAGGCCAAGACCACGAAGAGGGGGACGGGCGACTCAAGATCCTTGCCGAGACTTCTAGCAAACCCGGCAAGGCTCTTGCGCAAACCGCCCACGCCACGAGGAAATTGCCTTGAGTCCATTGCCCCATGGGGCAAGGATTCGGAGACATCCCTGGGGCATGCAGATCTTTGTGAAGACATTCAAGATCGACACGCACTATAGAAGATGACAACCCTTGGCGGATCCCACAAAGGAAGACAAAGGCCCCAAGTGCCTTGCCGGATGACAATGCGCCGCAAGACCCTTGCCGACCCCCGAAGGCCCTTGCCGAGGGCACCCACAGGCCACCACCAGGCCCACGCCGACTAAGCCTCCACCACGCGGCACATGCAGCCGGACCCAACCACCGGGGCACCGCGGGCGTAGCGGATCTTCGTGAAAAACCCACCACCGCGCCACCTCAGGCCGCCTTACCACATGGTGTCTCATGCATCGCTGCCGATGCGCGTACAAGGAGCGGCGACGAGAGACAGATCTCCCCCATCCCCGATAAATCAAGGATACTAAGCAAGACGCAAAATGCGCCTTGTCATGTAATGCGGAGAATAACTCGATCACTGCATCTTTCCACCTCTCCTGTGCCATCGCGGCAACCCCTTTCCCTATAAAAGGAGGCCCGAGGCACTCAGAGAAGGATTCGGGCTTTTGGAGCTCCTCACCCCATAGCTAGCTCAAGAACACGATATACAATCCACCAAAGCAGGAGTAGGTTTTACGGATCCTCGCGTCTTAACCTCGATAAACGAATCGGTGCTATCTGCTTGATCCGCCTTTTCACGCACTTCGCGCCTCGCTAACCGTAGTAGGGATTCTTGTGATCCCATAGGTGTCATTCCACCGACATCTTTGGCCAGTAGGGGGCAGAGGAGAATCGCTCAGCAGTTAGTCCAGGCTCTTCATCATCATGGCGCCCAAGAAGAAGACGACGTGGCGGTTGGTGGCCGGAGGTCGGACAGCCCGCCCCGGCGGGCGAGCAGCGGACTGGTCGCAAAGGACCCGGGCGCCGTCGTGAACACCAACACCGCCCCAAAGAACCGGAGTTTGGGAGGCGGCGAAGTTTTAGCGCCGGTAACGGGCCACACGTCACCAAATCCAGGCGGAGCCAGCCCTCCGCGGTGGAGCGGGCCTTCTTCATTGCCGCCAAGGCGACGAAGGCTTCAAGACTCCCACGCCGGCCAACAGCGGTTCCTCGGGCAAATGCGAACGGCGACGCTTCAAGATCCCGGCGTTGCTGGAAGAGCCAACGCCACTCCCGGACGAAAGACCTGCCCGCCGAGGCGCCGTGAAAGCGGGGCGCATCCTGGGGTCGGATAGAGTCTTCCAATGGTTAGAAGTCGGCGCGCCGCAATCGGGGGTTTCCGCCCCGACGCCAAAGAGGCCCCGGCGCTGCAGCTGTTCTCGATTTCCTCCCACTACGGGAACCTCGACGAATGGAGAGCCACTATCCAAGCCTTGTTGCGGTAACAAAATTTAACCGAGTCCGGTGGATCCCCGTCGCCTCGATGGAGTCCCACGACCCGGGGAAAGGGGCGCCGCACCACGGCATTCGCTTCCTCCCCGGACCACGGACGCCAGCCCGCCGCGATGTTACGGCGCATTTAAATTCCATAGGCCGCTTACCCGGACTCCACTGCGGACTGCACTAAGTTCTTCGAACGAGCCCACGAAGACGCATGAACCGCTATCGAAGGCCGGCGAGCGCCCATCACCGGGACAAAGGAGGGTGCTATAACCACCCGACCCGGGAGCCCTGGAGGCCTACCACGAGGTAGGCTGTCCGCTTTTACCCGTGAGTCGGCAGTTCCAAAGGGCTCACTCCCACACCTTCAAACCGACGCAGGTGACGCGGCAAGATCCACCCGCTCGAGTTCTCGAACACACCATCGCTGAGCGCCGGAGCCCGCGATTTATAAGGTGCTTGCACTTTCCATTGGCTCTAAACCCAACGCCATGTCATGGTTGATGCACTTGCCGGTAGACTCTATCTCCCTCGGTCGGATTTGTGCCATGAGTTTGTGGGGCTTTATCGGAGGCCACCAAGCCCATGGCGTGGCTAATTGAAAGTCTTCCCCGGGGAGGTGAGAGTTCCGCGGATATACAGAGGTTTGAACGGAACAGACACTATCCTGATGTTCACCCGCCGCCATCATCGCTGCCCATCGAACGCGCGAACGCAAGATGCCAAGAGCGGCAATGAACAAGGTGAAAGATGGGCGTAACCTATGTTCTTGCCCGATGTGCCCGAGTAAGAGGGAAGGAAGTACCCCGAAGATGCCGGGCGGGAAACCGACTCCTGATGAGGATACCCCGCCCCGGGAAGAAAGGCCGGCGCCGCAAAGAAGCGCAGGTAAAGCCGCGGTTTGCGCCGAGGGATTCGGACACCGCCCGCCAAGAAAAACCAAGGCAGATGACCCGAAAGGAAATTGCCGGATGTGCGCTTGGCCGGCCTTGGCGGTTGCCGGAAGCCAGAAACTCCGAAAAACCGCAAGATCCCCACCAAAGGCCATGATTCCAATCCCGAAAAGTTGAGCTCCTTTAGAAGTAGAGGGTTGAATATGAGAGGCGGAAAGGAGAAAGGCCGGACGGTGGAGGGGTCCGGCGAAGAAACGCGGACAGCGGCAGGCCGCCGCGGGCAAACATAAACAAAGGAGAGGTCCCCCGGGCCGGACAAAAAGCCGAAGACGACGATCACGGAGGACGACGAGTCCGCGCCAAG
>JAHIAM010018236.1:0-12195 GCA_021605205.1 Aegilops longissima | reverse complement strand
TATAGATTAAATTAATCAAAAAATGTTAATATACACAACAATACCTTCGTGCATTATATATTTATTTGCTTCCGTACTGACCCGTGGGTACAAATTATAGCTAGTGACTGACTATGTGTGGTCTACGTTACATGGATACTTCAGAAAGTGCACGTATCCTGCCGGATACTGCCCCGATACTGCTCGATACGTATCCCGTAAGTATCTTGTGATTTATTGATTTTTTAAAAAGAAAATAGTGTTTGATACGTCTGGGATACCTCTGGGATACGTTTTGAATACGGCAACCCCTTGTTCGACGTGTAAAACTGAAAACTTCTCGATCCCCTCCTAGCGCCGCCGCACGTCATCCTCGTCCCCTCGACTGAAAGCTGGCCACCTCGTCCCCTCGACTCTTTGGAGCAGGCGAGCAGCCACAGCCCGCAGGTCTCCAACTCTCCATAAATCTCAGCTCCAGTCCTCTCCTCTCCCACATGTTCTTCTCCAACTCCCCATCCAATCGATGCTGATTGGTCGCCGGCTCGTCGCCGGCAGAAGACATCCGTGTCTCCCTTGCAGGAGGTATGTTCTCATCTCCCTCTCTTTCTCTGATCTCTCTTCTCCATCTCCTTCTCTGAATTCTGTACGTAGGTGTTTTAGGTTCAGATTTCAAGATTAGATCAGTTTGACTAATATGTTTTCCTAATCTCCTCCTTTTACCGTGCAGATCGGCCATGTCTATTAGGTCTTCTTCACTTAGAAGTGACGCAGGTAGTGGAGGTAGCGTGGATGCAGTCCATGTATTGGCTGCTGCTCGTGTGATTCTGGAAGATGATAATGAGAAGAAACCTTTGTGGAGGTACGTCCAGATGTTGGAAAATACTGGGAAAGGGAAAGGAGGCAACAAGAGATCCATGCAGTATTTGTTAAGCAATTGTGAAGACTTCAATTTTTTTAATAAAACAGTGCATTTCCTACAAAAAAAGACTCGTTATTTTTTCATATATTTAATAATTAATAGGGTATATACAGACGTAACCCCGTATCCTAGTTTTTAGAAAATTGCCGTATCGGGCGTATTCCCGTATCGCGTATCCGATACGTATCCAAGTATCCGTGCAACATAGTGTGTGGTGACGGTGGAACTGAACTTGAGTGCTAATGCAGGCTCACCAAACGCTGACATTGGCACTAGAAATTGACGAAGACGCTCTCATCTCCACCAGATCGGCCAGAAGAGAATTCAACTTTTCTCTTGCGTGTGCTGACCAAAAGAAAATACCGGCTTTTCTTCTGGTCAGCACACGCAAGAGAAAAGTCGTCGCAACCGTTGAGATCCTTCCTGAGCACTGCACATCACGGCGAAGCCCTAGCTTGTGGCTGGCTCCGCCGCAACCATGTTATTACCTTGACTTGTGGGACAAATTCGTCGACTACTACGTGCAGCTCTTCCGCCATAACCCATCCTTCGTTCCTAAAAAAAATCAGGAAGCGAACATACAGGGCAGCAGCGAAATCAGAAAGGCATGGGCAACACTATGTTTTTGTCTGGATCTTATTAAGGAAGATCACAACTTGGAGTTTATTAGTAGGTTGACATTTGATTAACTCCTATTAGCCCTGTTGTGTAGCTCTAAAGAAAGTGAGAGGTATTGTTGGATCCCTTTCCTGGTACAGAATTGCCAGTTCCACTTACCACACAACCATTATTGATAAACAATCAAATCTTGACCGTTGTTTTTTCAGAAATGACAGCCCGATTCGCCCTTTTCTTCTCCGACCATGCGATCCGACCTGTGTGTGATGTTTGATCTCCAACCTGTAGGATCTACCATGCATGGATTTCCCATTGCCGGTCCACACACGAGCACGTCAAGAGGTTACAGGCCGAGTCGCTGAGACAAGACTGTGTGAATTGCAGAAGGTATTTTTGATATGTATACTGCCGTTGATGTTCTTCAAAATGTTTAATTGTTTATCAATAAGATTTCATGTATACATATCTACATTGGTAATTATTGTGACGTTTACATTAAAGGGCCTCAGGTTGTAGCTTCGCCCCAGGCCCCCAAAAGCTCAGGAACGGCCCTGGCTAGAGACTAACTATGTGTGGTGACGACGGTGGAACTGAACTGAACTTGAGTGCAAATGCAGGCGCACCTAACGCTGACATTGACACTAGAAATTGATGAAGTCGCTCTCATCTCCACTAGATCGACCACAAGACAATTCAACTTTTCTCTTGGGTGTGCTGGCTGCTGACCAGAAGAAAATGCTACGGCGTGTGCAGTGGACTAGTGTACCCAAGGCAATTAAAGGCACCAATCGCGCGCGTGCTGACATGGAAAGAGACCAAGAAGATTAGCTAAAGACTAACTATGTGTGGTGGCGGTGGGACTGAATTGAACTTGAGTTGTACTAATTGATGACACAGCCTGACATTGTCACTAGAAATTGATCAAGTCGCTCTCATCTCCACCACATCGACGAGAAGAAAATTCAACTTTTCTCTTGGGTTTGCTGACCAGAAGAAAAATGCTGCATGTGCTATGTACTGGTGAATCCAACGCAACACGGTCAATTGCACGCTCACCTACATGGAAGAGAAGAAGAAGACACTATAGCAAGAGACTAACTAAAGACTAGCCAGAGAAAACACTATAGCAGAGACGAGCATTACACTCATATTTATAGCTAAGGCTGCGAAGCCAGAAAAACCACAGTGCTTCTCTCATCTAGCTTAGCTAGCTTCAACTTGAAGATGGAGGAGGGCTACTACTTGTCGTACGCATCCCTCTGCGGCGCCCTTGCGGTGATTGTAGCCGGCTGGCTCGTGTACAGATGGATGAATCCTCCCTGCAACACCGGGAGGCTCCCTCCCGGATCCATGGGCTTCCCCCTCATCGGCGAGACCTTCCGCTTCTTCAACCCAAGCCCTTCTATCGACATCCCAGCCTTCTACAAGCAAAGGCTCAAAAGGTACTCCTCCATCTAACGGTACTTCTTCTTGTCCAAATAGACTTTCGCCCCGCTTTACAAATATAATAAAGCAACCACCTTCCGTGCGTGCGTGCGTGCGTGCGTGCGTGCGTGCGTGCGTGCGTGTAGATACGGCCCGGTGTTCAAGACGAACCTGGTGGGGCAGCCGTTGGTGGTGTCCATGGACGCTGAGGTGAACCGCTTCATCTTCCAGCAGGAAGGCAAGCTGTTCCGGAGCTGGTACCCGGACACCACCAACATCATCTTCGGAAAGGAGAGCCTCGCATCATGCGACGGCTCCCTCCACAAGTTCGTCCGCAGCTTCGCCGCCAGGCTCTTCGGGGTCGACAGCCTCCGGGACGTGCTCCTCGCCGAAATGGAGCAGAACGTGGCACGAAGCTTCGCCGCGTGGGCCGCGGAGCCTGAAGGAATCGAGGTCAAGGACGCGGTGTCCACGGTACATGCATGCAATACATAGTGTACTTCGAATCTTCGATATGCTAGCTAGCTAGTTGGTAATAAACTGACCGAGTATGATTTTCGTTAATTAACCGAGCAATTATCGGCCTCCTGCCATGCAGATGATATTTGACCTCATGGCCAAGAAGCTTATTGGTTTTGGCCCCGAAAAGTCAAGGAAACTTAGGAAGAATTTGGATATCTTCTTCCAGGGAATGGTCTCCTTCCCGCTGTATTTCCCTGGGACAGCATTCTACAAATGCATACAGGTATTCTTACTAGTATTATATATATAGAGAAACGTACACATCATGATCAAACAGACCGAGACTTATGCTGCTAGCTTCTCTACCTAGGGAAGGAAAAATGTGCAAAAGGTACTCAAGGACCTGCTGAAAGAAAGGCTCAGTGCACCTCAAAAGCGACACGGTGATTTCCTCGACGAGGTCGTCGACGAGCTACAGAGCGGGATGGGAATGTTGAACGAGAAATTCGCCGTAGATTTGGTGGGCGCCCTCCTGTTCGCCAGCTTTGCGACCGTGTCGTCGTCGCTCACCGTCGCCATCAAGTTCCTCAGCGACCAACCCAGTGTGGTAGAATCACTCAAGGTTCTCTAGATCTTTAATTACCGCTTCATTTTGCTTGCTGCACGACACGTACGTGCGATTAAATGTTTATGTATGTCAAAAAAATAGTTGGATTTTTCTGCGGTTAAATAATAAACTTGGTTTGCAGGAGGAGCATGAAGCGATTTTGAAGAAAAGAGAGGGTGCGAATGCTAGTGGGATCACATGGGACGAATACAAGTCCATGACATTCACTGCTCAGGTTTAATTCCATGCATCATTTTCTTTTAGAAGAAAAGGGCTCCTGTCCCGGTTCCATTTCCATCAGAAAACGAAACCATAGTACTATCATTATTACAGCCCCCGGGAGAGGATTGAAACATCCCCTCCGGCATGATCCAGAAAGTAGAAAATTATTCCATGCATCATTTGTACAGTACCTTGAATTCTTTAGTTAACTTTCTTCATACGGATTTATTAGGCGCCCTCCCATTTTGCTTTATAGTTTGACCATTCATTCGCGTAACAAAATATGAATCGCGGGCCTAGTCCTACAACAGCATTACAAGTTTGAATGCATGCATATATATTGAAGCTGAAGCCCAACATTTTGTGTATGCAGGTCACGAATGAGATAGTTCGCCTTAGTAACGTGGCCCCTGGAATATTCAGGAAAACACTGACAGACGTGCAAGTGAAAGGTACTCGATCTCAGCAGCTTAGACATCAACATGTTTTCTAGTGGACGTGCTAGTTTACGGCCTGGCAATTGAACCATATATTCCTCCCTGACGCTCGCAACCACAGGCTACACGATCCCCGCCGGCTGGCTGGTGATGATCAGCCCCATATCTGTCAATCTGAACCCAGAACTGTATGAAGATCCCTTAGCCTTTAATCCATGGAGGTGGCAGGATGAGTCGAAGAAGAGCACTCTGCTCAAGAACTTCATGCCGTTCGGAGGGGGGCTAAGGCTTTATGGGCGAGAGTTCAGCAGAATCCAGATCGCGCTCTTCCTTCACACCTTGGTGACAAAGTACAGGTAACTTTGGTGTAATTAAAAAGATATCTATGCATATGTATATGTATACATACACATATTCTTATGAGGAATTCATTGAACAAATCTTGGGCAGATGGAAGGAGATAAAAGGAGGCGAAGTGCAACGCATATCGGAGATCGTGTTTCCAAAGGGCTATCACATCCAAATAATCCCTAGGGAGGGATCGATAAACTGATACAAGAAAGCAGAGCCTACTTTCTCGCTAGCAACTTCATGGACAATCTTAATTACTCCTTCAATAGCAGGGGATTGACAGACAAAATGTAATCTCTCCATAAAATGTAGCTTTGCAACGTGTGTGAGTACCTCGGCAGCCTCCACACTATGGTGTGGAGTTTCTAAACTATGTGGGTCATTTCCTTTTTTTAGTAATATATATAAAAGAACAGATGTTATTGTGGTTATAGGTAGAACAAAAACCTAAATACTGTTATTGAGGAGTGTGTCACGTGTAAGAAAATTGGCTGTAATTGCTACCAGGAGTCTACTGACGTACTTAAATTCAGTGTACACTGAAATATTTACCTTTCAGCCAAAAAATACAGCAATTTCAGTAGTACATATGAATTAAAAAATCAAAACATTTTGTTAAATTCAATTGAATATTTCGGCCTTTTGGCCAAAATACAAACCGAAATTACTGAATTTTGGTGATTTTGGTCGCTGCTGAATTTCTTAAACTGAAATATGATGTTTGGCGCGTTGCTACGGGAATATGTTGTGGATTTTTTTAAGTAATACCCACATATATAAAAAGATAACACTATGACTAAATAATATGATATAGTATTTCAAATATAGGCAAGGATTCAAAGATATTACTAGTACACTTCAGATTGCTACTGTAGAGCTAAATAAACCACGGCTTGCAATTCTTCTCATGTACGTGACTTCGCTTAACCTATAAATTAGTGATGTATGTGAAGCATTCAGATTGCATGGAGAGGAATATTGTACAACAGAAATTTAAATCCATAGCTATAGCAGAAAAATAGTGACAATTTGTTTTAGAACCTTATGAAGAAAATCATTGGATTTAAGAACCACTTGTAGGCTACATTCTCTTTCCTCTTCAATATAAACCTGGATGAGCGGGGCAGAATTAACGGACGCCTCAAGAAGGAGAATGCGGTAGAATCAGCCAGTATCAACCAGGATGCCTCACTGGATTTGCACGAAGCAGATGTGTCATGGCCAACAAGGGCGGTGCCATCTTGAGATGGATGTCAAATATGAAATATCAATGTGGTTGACGATGGTAGATCAGGACAATGAGCCCAGTTGGTCTACATAGTTTCGTACATAAATGTTATCAACATACGAGAAGTCATGAGGGATCATGTTATTTGTACCAATCTTATTGAGCTCGAACTTCTAACTCACCACGAACTTGAGGTCGCCTACAATTGGAGGCTTTGCGGTCGAGGCCGATGCGGCCCCATCAGATCTAGACCTCATGACAGGAGAAGCCGGGCCCCATCTTGAATCATGCGAGGGAAGGGTCACCGGTGCCCCATCAGTTGGAGCAGCCGGTGGGTCATGCTCCTGGATGGGCACCGGCGGCATGTCATGTCTCCGACTTTGTAGCCTATGAGGATGCGCGGCGACAGATGGGGCGGCATGGACGGCTTGTCTTCCATGGTTGTATGTGGATGGGTGAAAAGATTGTTTTTCTTTAGAGAAGACATAGGAATGCGGTGTGCTTCGGCTGTTACTTTTGGAAACGAAAAGGAACAATCGGGTGAAACTAAAACGGCCGACACTTCATTTGTGCTGATGTGCGATGTGTATGCTAGGAGAATTAAACGATAGTTGTGTTCATACGTGATGCATGGCTGCATGGTTAGAGAATTTGCAAACAGAATGCTGATGTGGCACCATGCTGACGTGGACAATATGCATGTTAAAAGAATTGCTAGTGTTGAGGATCAACCTTTTAAGTATGTAGGACTGATGCCACACCCTTTCACACACACTGAAACACTCTCAAAGACGCCAAGACTCTTTTAAGAACCAGGTATGCAAATAAAATTTTCTCAAGGGTCAGAGAGTAATTAAGTCTGAATGATGGTCATTTAGGACATATTATTCATTTTTCTCCGTACTATTCGATATTGGACTGGACGCACATGGAAGACGATATTGACGTTATCCTTTGCCTCCATTGGAGTGTCATTGTCGGGCTGAGGTGACCGACGTGATTTGTCTATGTACTCCTTCCGCCTTGCCTACATACTCCTTCCAACTTCCGTCTTATAATATAAGACGTTATTACATTTAATATACTATCACACAGGTAGCCTCCATGCTACCGGCACCACACTGTACTTATTCCACTCTAATTAAGCAGCCTAGCATGATTGTGTTGCATGGTCCAGACGTCGTGTATCACTGTCATACTGAGGCGGCTGGTGTGACTTGTCTACATATGATTGCACTCTACTTATTCCACTCTAGTTAAGCAGCCTAGCTTGACTGCATTGCATGGCCCAGCTGTCGTGTATCATGCTACTCTCAAGGGAGTACTTAAGTCTGATTGATGGCCATTTAGGACATTTTTTTAGATGAACAGGAAGGCCTCTCCCCGATTCCATTAACAGGAATGAAACCAATAGAGTCTGTTTTTACAGCCCCAGCTAAAAGGGTTCAAACTTATTACAGCCATCCCACCAGCGCATCAGGGAAGCTGATGCCTAGGCAGGGGAATACAGAGTGAAAACAAAACTAGCAGGAAGAGCTAAGCTCCTAGGCTCTAAACTTTCAGAGACAATAAGTCAAAATCACATCGTTGTTGGCTCCTCCCCCCTCCTGAACTTGAGCGGCGGCGCCAGAGCAGCTTGGGGCGACCAGCCGATCGCAAGGGTGAACACGGGGCTGTTTACCGTGACTTTGTCATTGGTGTCTCGCTTCTTGACAGGGGAGTGGAAGCAGCTCCCGTCTTCCGAGATCCTGAGGTTGTTCCAGCTTGCACCAACATCAAACATGCCGTTCTTTAGTTTCAGCCACTCAAGATCATCAGGGGTTGTCGGAGCAGTTTCGCCAGAGCACCCAAGAATGCCTCCACTTGGTTTTCTCTTGCCTACGGAGTCGGAATCACCCAGAGTTTGAGCATTCTGTGAATCAGACCCCACATCTGAGTAATAGAAGTTCAAATGGTGTTGTTAAAAATCGTAGAGTTCCTATATTTCCATAAACACCATAGGACTGCAGAGCTAACCACATTTAAAGCTAAATTCTTTTTATTAGAAATCCAAAAGCAAGCTACAGACTCAAAGTTTGTGCCCAGCTCTTTCTGGAAATAGCAACTGATAAAAGTCCAAATACTCCTGGCTACAACACAGTCAAAGAATAAGTGGTGATTTGTCTCATTTCCGGCACAGAATACACATTCTAATGGCTTAATAATGTGCCTTTTCCTCAAGTTCTCTCTGGTCATTAGTTTGTTCTGTGAAAATAACCAAAGGAACACATGGATCTTGGGTGGCACCACTAGTTTCCAAACCGCAGGCAAAAACAACAGTTGCACACCCCTAAAATTGATCACATGATATAAAGAACTAGAAGAGTAGACCCCTTTGCTCTCAAGCTGCCAAATGAGGGCATCGGGGTCATTGCTGAAGGTAATTCCTTTAGCTATCTCAACAAGCTGGTACCACTGTTCCATCAGCTTATTGTCAAAATTCCTTCTAGAAGTCAGTTTCAGGATTCACCATCCCAGACCTACCTAATGCTTTTAGTTTGCTCATTACAGAGCATGTAAATGTGCCATAATTGAACTGCTGGGGGGGGGGGGGGGGGCACCAAACCAAGTGTCCTCCCAGAACCTGGTTCTATCTCCTACTCCTACTATCCATCTATACCCAAATTTCAACGTTTGGATGATGGATTTGACTCCTTTCCAAAACCTAGAAACATTAGTGGAGGTGCTGGGGGCAAAAACATTTGTCTCACCCCTCATAAATTTTTGGTCTATCATCAATTTCCAAGGTTTCCCTTCACCCTCATAGTATCTTTTGACCCAAGATCCAAGGAGACAAAGGTTAATATCTTGGAGATTTGGGATGCCAAGCCCCCCAAATTCTTTTTTCATACAAACCTGTTTCCAGTTGGCCAAATGAAGCTTCATGTGGACTTTAAAATCATTCCAAAGGCAGTTTGCCATTTGAGTATTTGAAGAAGGATAGTAAGTATACAGGAATGCTGGCCAGGCATGCTTGGATGAGGACAATCCTCCCTTTATAAGAGAGTAATTTCCCTCTCCATCCAGCAATCCTTTTCACGATCTTATCAATAAGTGGTTGGATATCCTCTCTCCTAAGTTTATCATAGTGCAGGGTATCTCACATACTTAATAGGGAACGAGCCCTTAGAGCACTCTAAAGTATCTAAGGTACCTCCTACATCATCTTATTCATGTTTCTTGTAGTATGCGATATTGGACTGGACGCACATGGAAGACGAAATTTGCGTCACTAGTAACTTGTGTGCTCTCACCTCTACGATATTGACCTTATCCTTTGCCTCCATTGGAGTATCATTGTCAGGCTGAGGTGGCGGGCCTGACTGGTCTACATACTCTTTCCGGCTTTCATCTCATAATATAAGATGTTATCACATTCAGTATACCATCACAAGCTCTCCGTCGCTACAGGCACCACACTACTTATTCCACTCTAATTAAGCAGCCTAGCATGATTGTGTTGCGTTGCGTGGTCCAGACGTGGTGTATCACTGTCAGGCTGAGGCGGCTGGCGTGACTTGTCTACATATGATATGGCTGCACTGTACTTATTCCACTCTAGTTAATCAGCCTAGCTTGACTGCATTGCATGGCCCAGCCGTCGGGTATCATGCTACTCTTTATTTCTAGTGTTTCACGGACATGCAATCAGGTTGGCACACTAAGCACGGAACAAAAGAAATTAGAAGGTTTGCACATATTTACACTGAGTTAATATAACAGAATGACTAATTCACATCTAGATGTTCTTTTTAAGGATGTCACATCTAAATAGTTCATCACATAATAGGAGGCTCCAAGATTTGTACAAAATATTTTTAATTTGTTTTCTTGCTGATGTTGTGTGAGTGTCATGCTTAGATGTGACATAGTTATGTCACATCTAGATGAGTCCTAGCCACACCCTAGTCTAAAACCACAGGTTTTGGGGTAAGGCTTCCTCGGAACTACCTTTTCCTTTTTTTTTTGTCGTTGATAGCTATCACAATTTTTGCTTTTCATCTCAGAAAACACAAATAACCGGTTGGTTAGAAACTTGGCCCTATTATGACAGCCCAGACTCCACCCATCAGGCCACGTGGGCAGGGGAGACGGAGAGGCCATTAACAGCCGTCAACTGCTCGGGCCCAGCCCATCTCTTTGTTACTGGCTGTTTTCGCTCTCCCAGTCTCTCTCCTCTCCTACTTGCCGTCGACGACCAACAAGTCATCTGCCAATGAAAGGGAAGCAAATGGGCGTATGGCACCATCATCAACGAGATCAAGAATAGAGCATTAGCTTTTAACTGTAGATTTTACTTTCGAAGGTCGAGCAGCTAATAACGACGCCGATAGGTTAGCCAAGTTTTTGAATCCTCTCGATCAGGGATGACACACATGGCTTGTTCGTCCCCGTGATCCTTTTGTAATCTCACTTCGTGTGGAATTTGTGCAATTAGACTTGGTTATACCCCTAAAAACTTGTCGTCGACGACCAGCCACTCCTCGTGCTCGCTGCCGTTTACTAGTCATGCATTCTTGGAATGACGAAGAACCGGACAGCGACGTCGACCTCGTGTACAATGGCATAGAGAGGGATTTGTGGGTATGTGATTTCCGCCATAGTGTAGGTTTAGGGTTCATGAGATTTGGGGATTTTTTTTGATTTGGGATCATTCCACCCGCATTGAATTGATTTATGGCTCTATCTAGATCCGTTCAATGCAGGAGAAACCTGGCACTAGCCGGGAGCCTTCATTATGTGGCAAAGCGGACGAATCGCAACTCAAGTGCCGATGCACTAGTCCCAGGCGAACAAGTGTGTTTCCTTCGTTGTTCTGTGAAGGTTAGATGAATCACAACTTTTTCCGTATAGGTTGAACATTTTCCAAATACACGAGGAACATTTATCTGATTACATGTTGAACATTTATAAAATGCGCACCAGACGCTTTTTCTAATACACAATGAACATTTTCAAATATGTGTTGAATATTTTTCAAAAAACATGTACATTTCTAAAGATGTGCAAACTTTTCTTAAGTGTTTATGATTTTTTTATGTTATGCATGTTTTAAAATTATGTTAATAATTTTTACATTTCATGAACTTAAAAAAACTATGATGAGTATATTTTAAATGCGTGAACATTTTTAGTTTCATGGACAATTTATTGAATAGTACACTTGTTTTTTACAAAGTATGCGAGCAATATTTACATTTTATGAACATTTCTAATATTGTCATGAACACAGTTTTAAGTGTATAAACATTTTAAATGACACAAATATTTTTTGTATGTTCTCAACATTTTCATAATTATATAATTTTTTGCATTTCTTGAATATTTTTAATTATGTGAAAGTTCTTAATTTTTTAACTAAAATAATTTTTTAAATGTGTATTTAGAATATTTTTAAATTAAAAAAAGGATAAAAGGAAGCAACAGTAACACACATGGTGTGTGGCGATACTTGCGCTCTGTCCAACTTTGTTGGGGGGTGGGGGGGTGGGGGGATGAAACGATGTGTTTTTCCGCCCGTAAAGTGAAAGATGAGAGAGAGAGAGAGAGAGAGAGAGAGAGAGAGAGAAGCGAATGATGAAATCGGTACGGATTCTCATTGATTGAAGAGTATATATATATACAAGCCCCAAAGGAGGAAAGTGCATCGATGAACCTGGGTACATATGAACCACTTTGAAAACACATTTCTAAATGCTAAAAAAAGTCTGAAAAGGGTTGCATGGATACGTCTTCATGTTTTATGTGCGTGCATAAAGTTTCACGAAAAAATAATTTTTGTGGCCTCTGCAAAAAGACAAAAATTGTGTCGAAAACGCTATTTAAGCGCATTGAAATTTGTCTTTTATGGAGACAAAACAAAAGAATCTTTTCACAAAACTTTGTGCCGCGCACACACATTTGTGAA
>JAHIAM010018234.1:0-10052 GCA_021605205.1 Aegilops longissima | reverse complement strand
ATCCAGGTTGGATCAAGTGACTTGTAAGACGCCTTTTATCATCGCCCAGAGTATCAAATGAGGAAAATTATCTCAATAATTTCTTCACCACCTCATGGTCGGTGATGTCAGGGCACCAAGCGCAAGCTCATTTGAGATGTCTGAGGCGATCAAGGTTTGTTGAACATTTTCGTGAGTTTTGAAGCGGTTGAAGAGATTAAGAACATCAACTCGAGAGTCACCTTGAGTTGAGACCTTCATTTACTTTGGACACCGTCCGATGAGCTTAGTAGTTTCCAGCACTCACTCTTCCATATTGTCCTTTGCCGATGGCCACATATGATATTCTTTTGAGAATCGAGTTGCTTGAATCTCTTCACATCCAAGATTCAGAAGGGGACAGGGAACACCATTTTCCACAACATACCGAGATCGTTGTCAATTGCCTCAAGATGCATTCGGATCTTGTTCTTCCAAAGGGGTAGTCCCCCATCAAAGGAACACCCACCGAACCTTGATCAACCGCCCAAAACTAAAACCCGTGGTTAAACTAAAATCACCGTAACAAGGGAGTTGCTCGATACCAATTGAAAGTGCTATATCGACTAGGGAGGGGGTGAAAGGGATTTTATGAATTTTCAAGGAGGAATTTGCCGTGAGGAAATTCCTATGAAGAACTACTTGCAAATGAATAAGTACTTAAAGCATAATCGCGGCATGGTCATCATGATGAAATGAAGACAATCAAAGAGTAAGAAAGCGAAACACAGGATAGCACAAGATGAAGACAAAGACAGAAATTGAACCGAGGAAATTGAGAAAGTCTTCACCAAAGTCTTCAAACAGATATGAACGAACACTCAACAAATAATGGGAAATGAAAGGGTTGAAAATAGAACCAAGGTTGGTGAAGACAATGATTTTAGACAGTTCCAATCTGCCCCGGGCGCCCGTTGAGCGGCCGAGTATTTAAACCGAGGACAAAGCCCCGACACCACCCCGAAAGCAGCAGCTCAGACACCAAGTCCTCACAGATTCTCCTTGAACTAAGGTCACATGCATCCCAATCACTTGGTAAGTCTTTAGGCGATTCCAAACCTTCAAGACTTGGTCACCGGATCCACAATTCCTCTTGGATGTTTTAGACCATGACGCCTAACCGTCTGAAGAAGCAAGCTTCAAAGGTAAAAGCCGATCCACGCAGGATCAATCTCTTCGGATGCTCAATCACTTTGGGTTTTAGGGTTTGTTTTGGGTTTTCCTCACTGATGATTTTCGCCAAAGTCCTCAGAGGATGGGTTGCTCTCAAATGACAAGTGTCAAGTTCTTCGGAGCAGCCAACCAGCTAGTGGTTGTAGGGAGCGCTATTTATAGCCTAGGAGCAGCCCACATGATAAGACATAAATGCCCTTCAATGATATGACCGTTAGGTGGATAAGATATTTTGGGACACCGCACCAAAGAAAAGAACGGTCGGAAATTTGACTCTAAATTCCTCTTTTTATATGTTCCTACTAGGAAAAGAACCTAACTCCCAAAAAAAATTTCAGCTAAGTTCCTCAAAAGAAATTACAACTTAGGTTTCCAAACTTCACTCAAGGGTTTAGGTGTAATTTTAGTTCTCAC
Source organism: Aegilops longissima (assembly GCA_021605205.1). Lineage (NCBI taxonomy): Eukaryota > Viridiplantae > Streptophyta > Magnoliopsida > Poales > Poaceae > Aegilops > Aegilops longissima. The sequence continues at coordinate 8,447 of JAHIAM010018234.1, read as the reverse complement.
AGGAAATTTTTTTAGTATTTCCAAATTTTCAAAACTTTCCTATGACTAAGAAAGGAAACAAACTCAAAACAAAATTTTAAAGTCCCTTACCAAGTCTTCAATACAAAAAAAAGCCTAATTTCAAACTTACAAAACTTCTTTTGGGTGATTTTTGAAATACAAATATAGTTAAGTTTAACCATAAAATTATTTAATTAACTCAATAAAAATTAGGGGATGATGCATTAAACTCCCCAGATGCAATAAGGAATTTTCCTTTGAAGGAACACATTTGAGGAAGTTGAAATATGAAGAACCCCCAAATTTGGAAATTTCTTTGACAATAATTTGAAGATTGAATCATGGAGATTTATTCTTGTAATTTCAGATTTGCTATTATAAAATTTAAATGAGATGAAAATTCGATAAATTCCAGCACAAAAGGCATCAAAAGTATCGAAAACATCGGTTTAAGATTACAACTCGATCCAATAAAAGTTTCAAGAACGAGTTTAACTTAACAAAAAATTGGCCATATAGTAGACCCGCTTGAAGACTAACTCAAATTCCCCTTTGTCATCGAATGACCAAAAGGATCAAACCGAGGACTAACGCCTCAAGAATTTCAAGTTGATGAAGGAGCCCAACGTTGTTGGGGTCGGTTGTCGAGTAGGGCCCGCAGGTCGCCCAAGTCTTCATTTTCATCGTTGTCCGCGATGAAGAATAGGAACCGCCACCAAGGAAGGAACTTGACCTTCTTGTATTTCTTGGGAGGGACTACAAATTCTTCCTTGAGACCCATTGTCGCCGCCCCACCAGAACATTAGAAAGAACAACCCAAAAGGCTTGAAGGTTTCATGGGGTAGTAGGGTTTTTCTTCCCCAGTTGTAGAGGTCATGTTGTGAAGAATTGAACCAAACCGACGCTTGACCCATTTATGATTGTGATCAACCTTCCGATGAAGACCGAGGAGTAACTCAATCAGTCATCACCTGCCGTCTTGAGGACTTTGTTCCGAGGTATTCGATCATGGGGCGAGTATCATTGGTGGAGTAGGATGCGTTTTTAAACCACCATCCAATGGACGAGGTTTTCATCGATCACAGCAAGGTTTTGCCCTTTTCATCGTGAGGAAAATGTCCGCTTGAGGACTTCAATCGGGGGTAGCTGCAGTGGTTCGAGTATCATTGTAATTGAGTGAAGACCTTGTCCCGATGAATTCATAATCCAAGGCATAAGGCTTCCCAAAAGGTGACATAGCAATGTTAGCCAAGTCCTCATGAAGAAATCATGGAAGGACGGAACCCATGAATGATTTGAAAAATATTCTTCATGATGCCAACGACTTTTCATCATTTGAGTCGGGCCTTTGATAGGACTCCATTTTTCGCAATCCGATAGACATCCGAGGCACATAAACAATTCCTTGACGAGGAATTTGGTTCTGGGGCCGCCCGCTTCAAAGGCTTCATCAAGATTGTATAGTGATTTGAAAGCTCAGTTCTTGTAGATAAACGAGCACCATCAAGTGGAGGATGAGTGGTAGGGCACAAGCACCATTTCGTGCCTTGTAGTGAGTTTTTGACATCCCCTAACACCCATAGTTCACATCTTCAAATTCCGGTGTGTGCAGGCATAGAATTGAAGAATAAGTTCTCATTCCAATCGCAGATGTCCAGAAATTTAGAAGTCCCATCGGAAGAACACCGAGGACCGGCTCGCCCGCAGAGATTCCATGTCCACATGAGGAATATGTGCATGATCAAGACTTTGTCTTTGTTGAAAACACCGAGGAATAGAAATTGGCTTGACCGGCAGTCCGAAACGCTCTTCCTTATGCGAGCGTAATCATATGGATTGTAATCGGAAGAATACGCGCCAAGAAATCTTCACCTTGAACTTTTGCTTTGTTGAGAAGGGATTTTTGGCTTTGGCAATGGAGTGTCTGAGTTGCATCACCACCGAATCGCAATTCAAGTTCTTCAAAGGAGGAATTTCTTTCCTCTACATGAAGAGGATCAGCCAAGCAGGTTCATCAATTAGTGGCTGGAATTTCTTCATAGATGAAGGGATGAGTTTCTTCCCCATTTGAACTATTGGAGCAGGGACCGAGGAATTGGAATTGGGGTGAAGAGTGGGAATTTGGATGCGATTTCCCAAAAGTCATCGCTCATCACCGGCGGCTTCCAATGTCCCATCTTCTTATTTCTCAACACCGCCTCTTCACCGGAACCGAGGCATAGGTGAGGAAATGATTTTGAAGGGATAGCTTCCACTTCAATTTCTTCATCAATCGCCCGAGGGCGCAGAAATGATTTTCTTCATCGATCCCTTTGGGATCTCATAATCTTCACCAAAAGGAACAAGGTCTTTGATGGCATGGAGGAAATTGGAACAGATCAATGGATTTTCAAATGAGCTGGTCATTGTCTTCATCTTCTCCGGGTCAAGAATTTGAAGCAGCAGATGCTTTCCTTTTCTTCACGCAACTCGCTCGCAGCCTTTGGTCTTCTTCACATCAAATGCGATGGAAGAATTGGAGTTGGTGTTGGCGCAGGAGGAGCCGAGGAATCTGTTGATTTTCCTCAGCGCAATCGATGCAGCTTGCCCTAACTTGTTCGGGCTTTTCAGCGCACCACTAGTGGATGCCCCGCAATTTTTTAGCGGCCGGAATGGGATCATCAGCCCGAACTAGCATTGTCTTCAGCAGCTCGAACTTCATCGTGCGGCATGTTCTTCACGGCTGAGCCGAGGCTCCATCCCGAGGAATTTCTTGTTGCGCTGGAGCTGCAACATTGGTGAATTTCTTCGTCAGTTGATTTAACCTGACTTTGGCTCCTTGCCAATCAGCATAATAGGAGTCAAATTTGTCCCGAGGGCTTTGATGTCAGCTTGCATCTTGATAAGTTCTTCGCTTGTCATCTTGACAACGCTTTCTTCAGAGCTTCTTTCAGATCAGCGATTTCTTGATCTCTCCGCAGATCAAATTTCCATTTCTCCTCTTGGATGAAATGAGTCAAGATGTGACTTTGACCAGTGTTAGATTGAAGTCGCATAGGAGTGTTTGGGTCCTGTGCCGTAGATCAATGTAGTCTAGGATCTCTTTGATCCAACCGCAGCAGGACATGTGTGCCTTTGGCTCTAGCGACTTTTCTTGGGTTCTCGATGATTTCCGCAAGTTCATCATCATCAGCCTCATCATCTTCGTGGCTCTTGAAGGCGTAACTGCTTTCTTCTTGGGACTTGGCCGAGGACCTCATCCACTGTGGCCTTAGTCTTCAAAGAAAGTTGGGCCGATGAATAATTTGTGCACCGAGGAACTTGTCAAACACCAGAGGCAATGGAGATGCCCAGTCCTTGGCACGTGGCCGATGCATGTGCCGAGGACTTTGTCTGAACTGCCGAGGACATGGGAGGAGCTGCGAGGACTTTGTAGGAGCCGAGGATTTGGGAGGAGCGGAGCAAGATGAGGAATTGGCCGTGAGGGCACAATGAGGAACTTGGTCGTGAGGGCACTATCGGTGAAGCACTTGGCTTGTAAGCGGCTTTGCCATAGATTTTCTTGGCTTGACAGAGGCCTCAAGGCAGCAGAGCAGAGTCCTCATTAAATTTCCTCACCGCCTCGCTGGCTTGTCTTGCTAATTTGGCTTGGCGCTGGCCCATTCTTCAGAAAGTCCTCAACACGCTTGATGCGGTGGGTCAGCTTGGCCAAGCCAAAGGAGCTCTTGGGCATGGAGGATTTAGAGCTAATTTCTTCATGTACTTTGGAGTAACTTATCTGATCCTCCATTCCCTTGCCCATCTCCATTCAATCCTTTGAATGCGCACCTTGCGCTGATTTTTGTTTTCCTTGCCAAACTTGGCTTCATCAGTGTGCAATATCAGATAGATGTCCTCAGAATCTCAAACGCAGCATGACCTCAGCCTCTTTCCTCCTTTCTCGTGGCTTCTTTCCTTCGCCATATTCTTTAGCCGAGGAATTTGAACAATCGATTCTTCTCAAGAAGTATGCAACTTTTCTTCGAGGAACGCTGCAAATGAGTTAAGTTGATGAGAACCTAGTGATTCAGCAGCGCATATGAGTACTGTGAACAGAGTATAGTTGGGAATTTGAGAGGTCATATGCTTCTCGTAAGGTTTTTCAAAAGAACTAGTTTGAGGAATTTGACCAGATGAGCCTTGAAGAATTTCACTAAGCGATCTTTGTCTTAGGTTCCAGAGTTGTATAGATCGAGGATCCACACAATTGAGGAATCTTGAAGAAAATCATTGCTTAGAGAAACGAATCAAGAGCATTTGTTTGAGGTGTTTATGTGTGAAGATTTGAAGAATAAACACCTTGAAGATTTTCGTGAAGGTTTGAGAATCAAAGCGAGTAATAAAAGTAACTTTTAATTACCCGAGTGAAGAACACGACGAACCGAGAAGAACAGAAGTTCGCAGTTAGATCTTCCACGCCCTAACTCAAGGAGGAAGACAGCTACGCGGGCAAGGAGTGAAGATTTCCGGTCGGCGCGAGTATCGGGCAACGAGGTCGAGGCTGAAGCTCTTCCTCACCGGCATTTATGGAGAAGCGGCGGCTAGGGTTTGAGAAGTCGAGCGAGAGAGAGCGGTCGAGCGAGTAAAGGAAGTGAGGAAGGAGAGGGGTATATATAGCCATGAAAAAACTGTTCGCTCAAGATTTGGGACTTAATCAATTCTTCTCATTCGCTGACATGTGTCACCCACGCATCGAGAAGTGGAGATTGTGTTAGATCGTGTGAATAGATAAATCTATCGTGGATGAACGTTTGAGCGGCAAAACGAAAGTTTGATAAGATCAGTTTAAAGTTCCGCTCGCATTTCTTCAAATTGACAAGGACACAAGGAAGATTTTGAACGAGTTTCAAATAGAACGCATATGAAGAATTTGTGAATAGATTGGGTTGAGTATAGCATAGAGGGGAAGGGTCCGATCACATTCACTTAGCGAAAAAGCAACTTGAAGAAATAGCCATAAGTGAATGTCAGAGAGGACATAAACCCATATATATATATAGCCAATGAAGAAAAACGACGGAAACAAAGAAGATTTTGCAAAGTTGAAGAATTTGAAAAACTGAAGAATTTAAAAACTGAAAAAAACTCAAATTGAAGATTTTCAACTTTGGTGGTGGCGTGACTCCACCAGATAAGAATGATGATTTAGACACCGGCATAATTGTCGAGGGTTCTCGAGAATCAAATTCTTCATTAATTTCTTCACACTTAGAGTGTTATTCTTCATTGATTGAAGAAAACGCTTTTCATGTAAGGTACATCTAAGTCATCAATTTTGCATAAGTGTCGGATGTGTGTCCTTTCAAAGAACATTCAAGATTCTAAGATATTTAGCTCACACCGCAACTTGCTAAATCTCTTCTCATCCAAGGGCTTTGTGAAGATATCGGCTAGTTGTTCTTCGCCTCACATGCTCGATGGAGATGTCGCCTTCAACACATGATCACGAAGAAAATGATGACGAATTTGAATGTGCTTTGTCTTCGAAAGTGCTGAACTGGTTGTGAGCAATCTTGATGGCACTCTCATTGTCACAAGAGAGAGGCACATTCTTCACGTTGATGCCGTAGTCCTTGAGAGTTTGCTTCATCCACAACAATTGAGCACAACAAGAGCCAACAGAATGTATTCAGCTTCGCAGTAGACAGTGATACGCAGTTCTGCTTTCTTCGAGGACCAACAGACCAAAGATCGTCCGAGGAAATGACAAGTACCAGATGTTGACTTATGGTCCACACGATCACCAGATAGTCGTGAGTCGAATATCCAATGAGATCAAAAGTAGAGCCTTTGGGGTACCATAATCCTAGTGTTGTGTGTGAGCTAGATATCAAGAATATGCTTCACAGCCTTATGGTGTGATTCCTTCGTGTAGCTTGAAATCGCACACATGCAAACACTAAGCATTATATCCGCCTAGATGCACATAAGTACAATAGAGAACCAATCATGGAGCGTATACCTTGTGATCAAGTCAATACCATTTTCATCAAGGCATAGATGGCCATTTGTGGGCATAGGAATTTTGACGCCTTTGCAATCTTGCATGCCTAATTTCTTCAGACATCTTTGAGGTATTTCTCCGAGATGAATATGCCATTGTGTTGTTGATTAATTTGAAGACCTAAGAAGAATTTCAACTCTCCCATCATAGACATTTGATATTCTTCACTCATCATATAGGCAAATTCATCACTATAACGTTGGTCAAGACAGCCAAAGATAATATCATCAACATATATTTGGCACACAAACAGTTCACCATCATATGATTTAGTAAAGAGAGTAGGGTCGAGTGAACTGGTGTGAAGCCATTCTTCGAAGAATTCCTTCAATGTATCATACCACGCCCTGGGGCCTGCTTTGAGACCATAGAGGGCCTTGTTGAGTCTCAAGACTTTGTCGATTCTTGGATCTTCAAAACCTGGGGTTGAGCAACATATACTTCTTCCTCAAGCTTACATTGAGGAATGCACTTTTCACATCCATTTGATATAAAGTGATATTATGATGGTTAGCATAGCAAGTAATATGCTAATAGCCTCAAGTCTAGCAACAGTGCAAAAGTTTCATCAAATCAATTCCTTCAACCTGTGTGTAGCCTTGAGCTACAAGTCGTGCCTTATTCCTCACCACAAGGCCATTTTCATCTTGCTTGTTGCGGTAGATCCACTTTGTGCCAATGATATTATGCTTATGAGGATCTCGACGTTCCACCGCCTGCATATTGTTGAGCTCGAATCGATGTAATTTTTCTTGCATGGCCTGAATCCACTCAGCTCCAGAAATGCTTCATCTACCTTAGTGGGCTCTGTGATAGAGACAAAAGCATAGTGCCCACAAAAGTTAGATAAATGTGAAGCTTTTGAGCGTGTGAGAGGACCCGTGCTTCAATGTCATCGATGATCTTGTCAACTTGCACTTTTGCAACGCGAGGATGAGCTGGTTGTCGCCGAGGAATTTGATCAGATTTTCAAAGACCATTGTTCAAAGATTATCTTCAGTGCATCACCGACGCTTCATGGTACATGAATGAATTCTTCAGCAGATTCTTCAAGAGGGAATGACATCCTCGCTGCCTTGAACTTGATAGATTCCTCAGAGCTGGTTCATCTAACATGTAAGGTAGGTGCTCTTTGCGAGCCATTAGTTTCATCGAACCGCACATCTACAGATCAACAATCTTGTGAAGAGCGATGTTGAAGACTCAGAGGTGTGCGAGTCCTTTCCGTAACCAAGCATAAACCTCATGTGCTTTCGTGCAAATTTAGAATTGTGATGAGGATCTCTAATCCAGATTTAGCAATCAAGACTTTGAAATAACTCACATTGGGTTTTTTCGGAGGAGTTCAACAGCTTCTTGAAGAATTTGAAGATATACTGCTGATGATGTGGCACGGATCAATTGCATCAATCCAAAACGACTAGGCGCTTTGTATTCATGCATAGTGGAGCCATCTCAACAAGAGTTCTGTTTGCCCCACGACGCATTTTGCCGAGGAGTATAGGAGCGATAACTCATAGTAATACCAAGTTCATCAAGATAGGCATCAAGACCGAATTTTGAACTCCCCATTGTCACTCCCGATGTGTCCGATCTTCACACCAAAGTTGGTTGAAGCCTCGAGGAAAATCGCTTGAAGACTTTCACTTCATTTTTGTGTAACAATGTGTACCCATGTGTAACGAGAGTAATCATCAACAATAACAAAGCCATATAGAGATGCATCATTAGTGACCCTAGTAAGATTAGGACCAAAGAGGTCCATGTGAAGCAATTCAAGGACGAGTAGTGGTCATGATAGTCTTCCCGGATGCTTGGCCTTGGTCATTTTTCCACCACAGCCCACAAAGTGATCCTTGAGGAATTTGACATTTTCAATGCCAATGACATGCTTCTTCTTCCAAGCGCAAAATTCCTCATGCCCGGACGTCCCATCCATACCACCTTCCTTTTTTGCAAGTAGACACACGGCTGGTTGTGGTTCAGAGAGAAATCAACAATATACAAGTTCCTCTCCTAAAGCCTTCAAGACTTTGGAATTGTCACTTCCATGATCACAACACAACGAATTTTGCCAAAGACAACAACCATATCAAGATCACAAAGCATTGAGATCGACATGAGGTTGTATCCTAAGGACTCAAAAGCATGACTTTGTCCATTGTATGTCCTTAGAGATCGAACCTTACCAAGACCCAATACCGATTTTGCCTTTGTCAAGAAAGATGATATGCTTCAGATGTGACGGTGATAAGGAGCATCCATCAATAGATTCTTGTCACAAAATGTGATTTGTACATCCACTATCGAGGAACCACTCATTGGCTTTTGGGTTGATCATCCGCAGATGAATTAGTGAACTTAATCTCAATACTTCATCAAGAATATGATATCAAGTTCATCGATGAATTTCATCAAAGCAAAG
>JAHIAM010018232.1:0-16504 GCA_021605205.1 Aegilops longissima | reverse complement strand
AACGAATGTTGGTGCCCATGGCCTTCAAAAGAATCCCAAAACTTGAGGTAAAGATGCTGCCACGGTCCAAGAGATCACTTGTGGAATGCCGCAAGGAGACAATTTCGAGGTGTATAGCTCGCCAACCGAGCTGCTGTGATAGATTCTTTGATAGGAAGAAAATGAGCCACTTTAGTAAGCTTGTCAATGACAACGAAGATAGCATCATTTCCACGCTTGGACTTTGGAAAGCCAGTCACGAAGTCCATTTCAATATGATCAAACTTCCATTCTGAATAGCAAGAGGTTGGAGGAGACCAGCTGGTCTTTGGTGTTCTGCTTTCACTCTTCCGCAGACATCACACTCATTCACGAATTGAGCAATTTCGCCCATTCGAGTCCACCAATATGACTGCTTGAGGTCATGGTACATCTTCGCATTTCCAGATGAATGGATAGAAGCGAATTGTGAGCCTCGCTCATAATGACTTTTCGAGATCACCCTTAGGAACCACAATCCGTCCTCAAAGAAAAGAGTATCTTTGTCATCAACGGGAAGCACTTGTACTTGAAATGCCTTGTCGATACCACGCTTCACCTTTTTCACCATGGTATCCGTGGTTGAGCCTCACGAATCTGATCTTCCAAAGTAGGAGAGACTATGAGGTTGGCAAGAAAGCCTTGAGGAACAACTTGAAGATTCAGCTTGTGGAAAGCTTCACAGAGATCCGCTGAAAGGGCTTGAGGATTAGACTGCTGCAAGAAGCTTTCCTGCTCAAAGCATCTGCAATGACATTGGCCTTGCCCGAGTATATTCAATACTTGGGTTGTACTTTTGAATCATTTCACCCATCGAGTCCGCTCGAGGTTGAGGTTGGGTTGAGGAAGATGTACTTGAGACTCTTGTGATCGGTGAAAATGTCCACTTTCCTTCCCAACAAGAGATGTCTCCACGTTATCAATGCATGGACAACCGCCGCCAACTCAAGATCATGAGTGGGGTAGTTCTTCTCGCTGGGCTTCAATCAAGCGAGAGGTATAAGCCACAACTCTTCTCTTGCATTAACACAGACCGAGACCTTGAAGAGAAGCATCACGTAAAACTTCAAATGGCTTGGATTCATCAGAGGAGTCAAGACAGAGCTGTGACGAGTTTCTTTGAGGGTATTGAAAGCAACGCCACACTCAGAGACCGTATATACTTCACATGCTTCGAGGAGGTTGGAAAGAGGCTTTGCAATCTTGGAGAAGTTCTCAACGAATCTTCGCAATAGCTTGCAAGACCAAGAAAATCATGGAGCTGCTTGACGCTCGAGGAGGTTCCCAATTCACAATTGCGACACCTTCTGGATTAACAGCGATGCCCTTGGCGGAGATGATATGACCAAGATAAAGCACTTCATCAAGCCAAAATTCACATTTGGAGAACTTAGCATAGAATTGATACTCTCGAGCTTGTCTAGTACCAATCGCAAATGTTTGGCATGATCCTTCTTATTCTTGGAGAAGACCAAAATATCATCAAGATAGACCAAGACGAATTCATTGGTGTAGGGATTGAAGATGAAGTTCATCATCCGAGAGAATGTTGGAGGAGCATTGACGAGGCCGAAAGACATGACAAGATATTCATAAGAACCAAAGCTTGTTCTAATGCCGTCTTGGGAATATCTTGTTCACGAATGCGAATCTGATGATACCCCATACGGAAGGTCAAGCTTGGAGAACATCAGTAGCACCTTTGAGTTGCTCAAAAGCTCATTGATGTTGGGAAGTGGATACTTGTTCTTGATTGTCTTCTTATTCAATGGACGGTAATCGACGCAAAGTCGGTCCGCGCATCCTTCTTCCGACAAAAAGAACACCACAACCCCAAGGAGATGAACTCGGTCCGATCAAACCCAGACGCTTTGTTCATCGAAGCTGCTTCTTCAATTCCTCACTCATCAGTCCAAGCTTGTAAGGACGCTTGCAACGGGTTCAAGTGCCGTGCTCAAGATCGATAACGAACTCAATCGGCCGATGAGGAGGCATACCCGAAGCTCTTCCGAAAGACATCTTGGTACTGCAAACGATCGAATCGAGAGATAGCATTCAGTTCGCCTTCTCATTGAGAGAAAACAACCAATGGTTTCATCACGAGCGCATAGATGATCACATCATTAGAAGAGTGAGTCAAATGAATTTCCCGGCAGCACAATCAAGCTAAGCTTTGTGCCGATAAAGCCACCCATCCCGAGAATAAGATCAATATCCGAGTCACCAAGAACAATAGGTTTAGAAAGAAATCTATAGTCGCCCATCTTGATAGAAACATCCGAACCACCAAATCGGAGCTCAACCGCTTACCCGGAGAAATGACATCCATGGGTTTACCCAAATGAGAAGAAGTGAATTCATGCTTGGCAAAAACGGTCTTGACATGAAACAATGCGATGCACCAAGATCAAATAAGACTTTTGCAGAATAATGTTAATCGAGAGATTACCCATTATCACATCGAAGATTCCTCCGCTTGAGCTGCATTCATCATATTGACCTTGGCATGCTTTGGATTATGCTTGACCAACGCATTGCTGGAAGATTTCACAGAGGAGGAGGCGGAAGGCGCCTCGTTGAAGCATTTGTTCGATAGTGACCTTTTCACGACATTTGTTGCAAGTCACCTCGTAGAGCGGACGGTGGTAAGGAGCACTTGACCTTGGAGCTTGAGAATTAGACTAGTTCTTATAGCTTGGGTTGGGTGGGTGGGAAGATCCACGCCACCGAGTCCTTCTCACGATAAGGCCGACGGAACGGAGGAGGAGGAAGGTAGAACTTCGCCGCTTAGCTGCCACTTGAGAGGAAGAAGAAGACCGAATCTGCATCTCGATTCTCTTCTTAGAAGCCTCACATTTGAGCTGGGCAGCTTCTTGCTTCAAAGGCCATGTTGTAGAAATCATCATACTTATCTCGCTCAAAAGCACAAGAGCTAATTGCGATCTTCTCGCACCACCTCTCAATTGATAGATCATACTCTTTTCATCGTGCACGCCTTGCTTAGCAAAACGAGCGAAGCTCGAACTGGATATTGTATTGATAGACGACATGTTGCCCTGCTTGAGATTGCGGAACTCCTCACGCTTGCTCTCAACAACACTTTTCGAATGTGATGAGCTCAAATCACGGCGAACTCATCCTGTAATGACACGACCTCCTCGAATCTTTGTATTGTCGGTACCACTCAAAGAGCTTGATCCTTGAGTTGAAACGATGCAAACTTGACAAAGTCCTCGTGTCCGACATTGCTACAATCAAAATGCTTGCAGATGTCCACTAACCAATCGTCAGCCGCTCGTGGCCTCGGCACGTAAACCGAAAGACTTCGCTGATTAGCGAGGAACCGATCGAGAGTAGCAAAGTGCGGCTGATTGTTGCCTTGACCTTGATTTCCTTGATTGCCTTGCCCTCGAGTACGCTTCTTGCAAGAGCTGCAAAATCATCTCGAGCATTGGCATTGGTGGCTGCCATGATAGCTTGCCAGCCTCCGGAGGCGGAGGTGGAGGTGGAGGGTCTGACCGATCCCCATCATTGCGATCCGGATTCGACGCTGCATGGAGCCATCCTCAAGAGGGTGACATCCGTTAGTCCTTTGATAGACAAAAGATAAGTAGAATCAACGGATAGAAATTGCAACATATAGTCTTCACAATAAACATTCAACAAGAATGAACGAATGAATTCCAAAGTTAATCATCACGTCCATTAAGGTGAGAAGCCACTTAGATAAAGATATGGAAACAACATCCGCCTTAGAAACAACTCAATATCACAACCGAAAACAAAAGATTGGCTTCTAGAATGAGCCGAACAAACACATGATAGAGATTTCGCCCAAAGTGTTCGTGGTGGGGCCCACACGACACGACGATAGCGGACGCCACGAATGACAAACAAGACGCCCCGAATCAGCATAGCCAAGGATTCTTTAAGACGCCTCACATCACCGTCAGAATCGACCGTGAATGGGCGGACCACTAGACGCTGAACCCCAATCTCAAATCATACATCCGCCGGAAAGAAACTCCTGTAAGCTACTAGAATTCCCACCTATAAACTCCCCAAACTTTCTCGTTATGCAACTGTGTTGGGGATACAGGGACACAAAATATATCACCCAAACTAACAATACCTAGATCCACCAGATCCATCCACAACACATAACCAAGAAATCTCGAAATCGTGGTACCTCGACCTTCAAAAACATCCGTTATACAAGTCATGGCAATACTCCCAAGACTCGCCAAGATCGGGCTATCGGGTTATCTCACCAACAACTGCACAAAAGAGATTTCGATGTCGGCAAAACTCGTATTCCGAATCGCAACGATAAAATTGTGACGACAACACCTCGAGCTCAACTCCCCGGACACCGCCACAACCCCTAAATGTCGAGGCACCAAGAACAATGTTCTCGCCACAAAACCATCGGAACGATTCCAAGATACCCACGTGATCCTAAAATTTTTTAGTGAAATTTGAGGAAAGAAGAGTCAAAACTCTACGCCAGATACCTCACCAGAGCGACGAAGGACCGGGAGTAAAAAGAATCCTACTCCGATATATATAATCCTAAGACTCAAAACATTTTTCCATTCTAGACTCAACAACGCCAAAGAAACAATCAAGTAGGGGGCTCTAAGTCGGGAAGGCTCGATTACTAACTTGTATCGCCTCGATGCGCTTATATCTCCCACGTGTCGAGGCACGACTTAGAGGCATAACCGCATTGAAAGCAATGTCGCAAGTGAGGTAATCTTCACACAACCCATTTAATACATAAGGAAAGAGATACATAGTTGGCTTACAAATGCCACTTCACACAAGACATAAATAAACATCCATCATTCAGAGTACACTCAAGGTCCCACTACGGAACCAAAATAAAAGAAGATACCCCAAATGCTACACAGATCCTCGAATCGTCCCAACCGGGCACCACTATCGATCATCCGAAAAGACACATAGTAACGACCACGCCTCGTCGAACTCCCACTTGAGCTCGCTTGAGTCACCTGCACCGCATCGCCGGCACTCGCAACTGTTTTGAAGTATCCGTGAGTCACGGGACTCAGAATCTCACACCCGCCAGATCAAGACTATTTAAGCTTATAGGAAGGACAGAGTAGTAAAGTGGAGCTGCAGTGTTTACTCAGCATATATGGTGGCTACTTCGCAAAAGAGAGCGAGAAGAGAAGCAAAGCACGGTCGTGAAACTAGTAGCCATCAAGAAGTGATCCTGAACTACTTACGCCGACATAACTCCAACACTCAGTTCACTTCCCTGACCACGAGAAGAGACCATCACGGTTACACACGCGTTGATGTGTATTTTATTTGAGGTCAACTTCGGTTTTCTACAACCGACATTAACAAATTCCCATCTGCCTCATAACCGCGGGCACGGCTTTCAAAGATATTACCTCGCAGGGTGTCCCAACTTAGCCCATTATAAGCTCTCACGGTCAACGAAGGATATTCTTCTACCGGAAGACCCGATCAAACTCGAATCCCGACTACAAGACATTTCGACAAAGAATAAAACAAGACCAGAAAGCCACCTGACAGCCGACAAATCCCGATAGGAGCTGCACATATCTCGCTCTCGTGGCACATCCGGATAAGTCAAGCTACGAGTAAAACCAAGCCTCGAAGTTTCTGGTGGCCCCAAGAAGTTGCTCGGTTCGGGCCAAGACTCAAGGAACACCGTCCGGGGTTAAAATAAAGATGACCCTCGGCTCGCGAAACCCGGGGAAAAAGGCTTAGGTGGCAAATGGTAAAACCAAAGTTGGGCCTTGCTGGACGAAGTCTTATTCAAAGCGAACTGTCAAGGGGGTCCCATAAATCACCCAACCGTAAGGAACGCGAAAATCAAGGAACATAACACCGTATGACGGAAAACTAGGTGGTAAGAGGGAACAAAACACTGCATAAGGCCGAGCCTTCCACCCTTTACCAAGTATATAGATGTATTAATTATAACAGATATATATATTGTGATACCCCCAACAAGTAAACATGTTCCAAAAAGGAACAACATCTCCATGTTCCAACAAGGAACAAACTTCAGCTTTACCTGCAACTAGCAACGCTATAAGAGGGGCTGAGCGAAGCGGTAACATAGCCAAACAACGGTTTGCTAGGAAAGGATGGTTAGGGGCTGACATGGCAATATGGGTGGCATGATATAGCAAGTGGTAGGCATCGAGCATAGGCATAGCAAAAGAGCGAGCAACTAGCATAGCAAAGATAGAAGTGATTTCGAGGGTATGGTCATCTTGCTCGCAATGTTCTCAGTTGTCGAAAACTTGATCCTCGTAAGCTGCTTCTCAACAGGTTCCTCGCTCACGCATCGCCTCCGGCTCTACCCAAAGCAACAACACAAACAAAGGAACCATTAATAAATCACGGTGCAATGCACAAGCAACATGATGCAAAACATGACATGATATGCGAGATGTGATATGCAATGCGACAAAGGCCCGAAGGTAATGATGAACTAGGCATCAACTTGGCAAACCAAGTATGCCACTGAAAGATGAGATGATTTCGTTGAAATCGATATAAAGATCACCGAATCGGATGCACGGTTCGAAATGACAAGCAAAACAAGAATGGCACAACCGCCATTAACAAAGATGATGTAAAATGACATGTTCATGAACTTGCTCAAATGCAGAAACTAATGCCACTAATGAGTTGGTGGGATTTTTCACCCCAAAACATATATAATATGTTAGGGTTGCTGTAGAAAAATCATCACAAATGCACAAAGTCAAAACCCGCCTAAAATGGTAGGTAATGTAAATGGCATTTATATTTGGAAACGCCCGTAAATGGACTTGCCCGAAAAGGACAGACTCCATATGCCAGAAATGGAATATTCACGAAAAATAAAACAAATAGCAAAATAAAATAAAAGAAAAAAACATACATCCTAGAGAGTATGACGGTGGGGTCACACCGCCATACTAACAAAGGTTTAATAGGAATAAAAGGGGGGGAGAAATATGCAGCTGGGATCGAACCCGGTCTCCCGTGTGGTTTCGCATCAAGAGCCACTAGGCTAGGTGGGCGGATCGATAGGGAGGGGCTTCGCCCTTATAGGTAAACAGACCAGACGAGCAACTCGCTACATACGTAGTAGACGACGGCGCCGGCGAGGCAACGGCGGTAACTCACCGGCACAGGATTCCCGGCCGCAAGGGAAGGGAGAAAGGCGCGCGGTGAAGGGAAAACAGGCGCTGCAGAAGGGGAAAACAGGGCGCCGATCTCGAGCAAAGGGCTCGACTGGCTCGGCGTCTGCGGGCGCACCGGCAAGCAGCAGCTACGGCGACCTCGAAAGTTGCGCGCGCAGAGCGCGAACGAAGCGCGCGAAGGCCGCCACGGAGCACGATGGGGGCGAACCAGAGCGGGAACACGGCACCCACGCACGGGCTAACATCATCGAACCAAAACCTTCAGATTATGCCGAGCACGCCGAGCACGGAAATACACGGATCGGACGCGACCCACGGTTGCCTACAGTGCCAAGGAAAAGGATGGGAGAGGGAGGTGCGCACCCAGCTCACCCAAAGACACCAAGTAGTCGACGGAGACGGGCCGACGGCGACGGCGGAGCTCAACCTTGCCGCTCCTCGACCGAGAGGAAGGAGGAAGCCGGGACGCCGAGGGACTAGTCGTCCGGCGACAGTAGTCGACGCCGTGGAAGGAGAAGACGACGGGAAGAAGATGGACACGGTCTGCAGGGTTAGGGGTGGCCGGAGAGCACGCCGGCGATAACACGCGCCTCGGGCCATGCGCCGGGACGAGCAGCTGCGATGGATCTGGTGGTCCTTCTCACCGGGCGGCGGCAAGTAGAGGAAGAGGGAAACCCTAGGGGCGTGAGGGCAGGGAGAGAGAGGATAAGTAGGGGGCCAGGCGACGGGTCGAGCTCACAGCCTCGTGCTCAAGGGTCCCCATGGCAACGGCGTAGAGGAGGGGAAAAGGTGGGTGGGGAGCAGGCAGACATCGCTGAGCGGGCCGGATGGCCACGTGGAGAGAACCTAGCGGGTGTACTGCAGTGCACGCACGAAGACAGGAGGAGAGGAACGAGCGGCTGGCGCGCTTCACCGGGCAAGTGAGCTGGTTAGCTGGGCCGGCTTGGAGGCCGAGCCTGTGGCTGCCGCCAGCTAGGCAGCCTCCCGCACTCTTTTCCAATTTCTCTTCATGTAAATAAAAGGAAAAGCATAGGATTAAAAGGAAGAATTTTGAGAGATCCGACAATATTCTCAAGATCCTGAAATTATGTAGTATTTGATAAAATTGGTCTGGTATTTTAGGGAAGTAAAATAATTCAAGTTCGAATTGGTTTCAAACTTGAACCATTTTAATGCCCAACCAAAACAACTTCAAAAGAGCTGAAGTTTGGCAGAGAGGCTAGGTACATGTGGTTAGAATATTGGGGAAAAGATGAACATTTATGGTGGAGGCAAAAGGCACTCACAAAGAATGGAAGAAAAGGGAAAGAAAAGAGAAGTGATGGTGCAATGGTTTGAAAAGGGGGGTACAAGGTTCAGCCCATGATGCTCATGGAAACAACATGAATGACAAAATGCAACATGAGATGACATGAGATGAAAATGCACTATAAGATGATGACAAGAAGTCTGATGCAAAAAGACTAAAAAGGAAATATGACAAAGAAAAGAATAAAACCACACAACCAAACAAGATGAGGCCAAACATGAATAAAACCCACAAGAATAGGATGAGGTCAAGTTGATATATTGCCAAAATGGGAAGTTTTACATCCAGGGTGTTACAGTATCTTCATAGTCTAGGAGTCCGGCCAAAGATGATAGTTCGTCTATCCGACACCCCTAATCCAGACTCCTCAAGAGTCTCCCTGAACCAGCTTCAATGATGACGAAGTCCGGCGCCATATTGTCTTCGCCTTGCAAGGTGGGTTCTCCTCCAATACTCCATAGAAGGTTTTGAACACAAGGATAGTGTCCGCCCGCAAAACAAGTTCCACATACCACCGTAGAGAGAGAATAAATTTTGCACACATCTCGCTGCATATGCCGCGCGTGACATCACACCACGGCCAAGCCTTTATTCAACCGCTTTTTACTGGCCTACCTCAAATGCTTAGCTTAGCGAGGCGGTTTCTTGGCACGCCTTATCAAAGCGTAGATCGTGCCCCTTATTCCGGGATTCTCATCAATACGGACGTAGAATTCCAACCGCGTTCGCTGGCACGCCTCTATCGGGCGAGTCCCAAACGACCACGGGAGGGCTCTTGGTATTCAACCTCTTTATAATGAGACCAAGGCCCTTCTTCTTTTTCCACCTCCATCGACCGCCAAGCCGAAGTTCTAACACCCAAAGCTTCAGATTTAGGCGCTCAGACCTTCGACGATGTCCGCCCGACCAGCTCGCCGATGGATGTCTTCTTCCGCCACGAAGAAGATGTGCTAAAGCTGCGAGACGCCTGTATCTAACCGTGAGATTTCGTGATAGGCTGCCCGCCCAGTGGCAGGTCATTCCCACTCCCGAGCCCGGCGAGAGCGTGGTGTTCGTGGTCTCACTTCCTTCGGTTTTAGGCTTCCGACGGATCCCTTTGTGCGGGGCTCATGTTTTATTATGGGCTAGATTTCCATGACTTGAACTGAGTCCATCCTCCACATCTCATCATTCATTGTCGATGTGAAGCCTTCCTCCATATTACCCTCACATTGGATTGTGGCTCAAGACCTTCAAGGTGGAGCCAAGATGATCGAGGGGCAACAAGCAGAGTGCGGAGGGGCGGTCATAAGCAAGTGTGCTGATGCCCGGGTCTGAGGGCTCTTTTCAAGAGGAGCTTGGTTTGTGGCAATGGGAGTGGTTTTATATCACCGCCCCTGTGGGCACCAAATGGGTGGCGCCACCCGCCTTCCGCCAGTCCACCACAGCGGCCGGCATCATGGGTCAACCGGGGCTCGACTGGGGCCGCCCAAGGACGCTCTCTGCAGTGGCCGATTCGAGACCTCCAAGAAAGAGAGATCAATCTGGTCGGGCGGGCGCAGGTTATGCTAATTCGCGCGCTTCGCTCGCCTGCAAACGCCGCCTCCGCTTGTGGGAGTTTAATCCGAGGACCACGAGCCTCCAACATTTTATGGGCGCGACGCCCAAGGAGATGTACAAACTGTTCTTCGATCACAAGAGAAGTGTCCGACTTGACCGAGGACGCAGGTCTAAGCTGCAATCACCAGATACTCAAGTAAGTAACCTCAGAATCGACAGGCTGTTCATTCATTTATCATATATAGGCCCTTTAAGGGAGCCGCTTTGAACAGGAGTGGATAGCGGCAAAGTTGATAAGGTGTCCGCCCTCCCAGAGACCACGCCGATCCCATGCTGACCAAGATGTTGAAGGCCGCGCTTTTAAAGAAGGCTAAGGGGGATCAGAAGCAACCGCCTCCGCCAAGGAGGCTTTCAAGGAAGAGGGGATCAGGATCCTCCTCCAAGGGGAGAAGAGGACCGCTCAAGACCCGAAGCCAAGGCCTCAAAACGGGAAAGAAGTTCGCTGAAGTGCGGCTACCGGAAGTACCCCACCGCACTATTTCCCAAGGATCAGCCTCCAATGAGCTGTAAGTAAAAAGAAGGGGTCCTATGAATAAAGAACATACCTGTATTTATTTCAAGATAACCAAATTGTACCTTGTAGTTCGGATCTCAGCCCTTCTCACAGAGCTCGCCTTCGGGGATCTTCGTCCCGAGATGATAGAGAGCGAACGCCCACCTATCGCACCTTCGCAGCGAGGCGGGCGACTCCGGCGTCGGCATGGAGAGTTTCGAGTCCGCGGGTCGACGGTCCGCGCCAATCGGGCGTAAGGCGGTCGGAGGAGCTAAAGGACCTGCTCGGGCGAAGCGATATTACGTAAGATCACCGCGCGCTAATGGTTGCGGTAATTGAAAGAATTGCATCCGCTGAGAGCGGATTGCATGAAGCCGCCAGAAGTTTACTGATGGGGTTTGAGGTACGAAAACAATGATGTACCTTCTGACAGTTATGCATATGGAATGCGCCTCAGATAGATAGTAGCCTCGAGACTTCGGATGTCTGTCACAACCGACAGCGCGCCGAGGATCATAATCTCAAGATTAACATGTCGCCGTTCCTATGTAGGTGGCGAGGCGTCCGGTAGCTAGCCGGACCGATGAATTTGCCAAACTAAAGCGGCAACTTGACGAGGCGGATGCGGACATTGCGCTGGTCAATAAACGGTTTGATGAGTCACAAGGTATGCAACTTCTCCGGACACCGTAAGGGAGCTTGACGCCCATGCCTTACTACTTGTATGCTTTGATGCGACGGTGCCGCTGCTGTGGAGAGGTTGCGGCGAACTTGCCCGAGCTAAAGAGCAAGCCCGAAGAGTAATGCGCCGCTTTAAAGGCGGTCAAGAGATGAAAGCCGAACGGGCTGCTCATCGCCAAGCAAAGAGGAAATGGCGGATTTGGCCTCAAATCAAGAATACTACCGACCGCCGCGAGGTTCTTGAAAAGAACGCTGCGGAACAAGAGGACCTGAAAAAGGCCACCGCCGAATCCAAGGATGCCTGCTCCGCTATGAGAGCTGCCAAGGAGGAGCTGAGTCGCCGGGGTATTATGCTAGAAACCGCTTTCGCCATGGAGGAAATATACGGATCCGGCATGCTCGCTGGACAAGTTGTGGAGTTCGGAGGATGCTTATCCGACTTAGCGGCGAAGCGCCGCAGACGCGATTGAGCACTTCCGAGGCCGGCGGGACACGTAGGGAAGAGCTATATTGGTCGCAATTCCACAGTCCGAGCGCCCTCTTCCGCTGACCGATCGGGTTGGCCGAATGGGCCGAGCTGAATCGATTATCCGGACTTGCCATGAAGCATGTCATGACTCATTTGTGGCCAAAGGGCCCCACCAAGAGTTATTTTGGCTTAGTGCAACAGCTTCCTTGCGCGGTATCGCAGACGACGCAATGAAGCGGTCGGAGGTATTGAGGGGCGCGGATGGCTCTTGCCCGTGTCAAGGCATACTGGCTGAGATGAAGGCCACCGATATTGGCCCCCAGATTCGGACGGCAGCCGAAAGTACCGCCGAGCGCTATTTTGAGGAAGTTCTTCCGCGCCGCTTAATAGAGACGAGTGCTCAAGGATGTTATGTTTGAATGACATGTATAATTTTATGAAACGACGCTTCAATTTAATGTAAGAGCTTTTTATACTTGTGCCTTCAAGTAGTAAACTACCTCCTGTGCGGCCGTTAATGTATATATGTATATAACCTGAAAGATGGCAGTCTTCGGCTTCAGCCCCCACGCACATAGTGCGGGGGTGTTTGCAAAGAAGGCATGCTTTCACACTTAATCCAACGTCTTGGTCCTATAAAGGAGGTGGTAGCATAGCAAACTAGGCAACCGGACTATAATGCTTTATCGCCCACTTAGCCATAGGAGTTCGATGGTGGGGCTACTATATAGCTCCTTGGGGCACCGCACTCTCCGAACACGGGTGCGATGTGCCTGACCGAAAACGGTCCTTCGTTAATGCGAGGAATTCTAAACATCCCGTGAGTCATCGAGTGGTTGACCGCCTCGCTATATCATTATGACGCCTAATATGCGAATTCTATCCAAAAGGAACTCAAGGTCCCACCAAGGATAGACCAAGATATTCAAATGCTTTTGCAAGGTGGATATCATTACATCAACATTACATAATAGATGGGGATACATACATAAGGCACAAATGCCACAAGAATACAACAATACAACATAGAAGATCAACATCCACTACGGATGAAACATAAATGTAAGCTCAAACGACATCCACCTCGCTAGCTCAGGCTGCCGACCAGAACCTATCCCCGATCAAGAAGAAGCGTAAGAAGAACTCCAAACAAGCAAACATCGCCTCGCCATGATCATCGCAAACCTGTACCGCAATCTGGTGGTGTAGTAATCAGAGCCACGAGGACTCAGAATCCCATTACCATGGGTATCAAGACTAGCAAAGCTTAAGTAGGAAAGGAAGGGATAAATGGTGAGGTTGCAGCCGCGCTAAGCATATATGGTGGCTAACATACGCAAATGAGAGCGAGAAGAGAAACAAATGAACGGTCGACAACTAGTAATGCTCAAGAAGTGATCCTGAACTCCTACTTACGTCAGACATAACCCAGAAACCGTGTTCTCCTCTCGATCAACCCCAAAAAGAGACACTCACGGTTACGCATACGGTTGGTGTATTTTAGAAGAGTTTGCTTCAAGTTTACTACAACCGGATATTAACAAATTCCCATCTGCCACATAACCGCTGCACGGCTCGAAAGTTTATACCCCGCAGGGTGTCCTAACTTAGCCCATGATAAGCTCTCGCGATCAACGAACGATATTCCTTCTCCCCGAAGACCCGATCAGCCTCGAATCCTGCCACAAGACATTTCGACAGAATAAAACAAGACCAGCAAAGCCACCGATGTGCCGACAACCCGATAGGAGCCGACGCATTCGCTCTCGTGGCACACCAGATAGGTCAGCCTTACGAGTAAAACCAGCCTCGAAGTTGCCCTGGTGGCCCCAGCAGCTCGCTCTGCTTCGACCAACACTGAAAGAGCACCGCCCGGGGCTAAATAAAGATGACCCTTGGGTCCGAAACCCAAGGGAAAAAGGGCATAGGTGAGGCAAATGGTAAAACCAATGTTGGGCCTTGCCGAGGAGTCTTATTCAAAGCGAACCGTCAAGGGGGTCCTATAAATCACCCGACCGTAGGGACGCAAAATCCGGGAACATAACACCGATATGACGGAAACTAGGGCGGCAAGAGGAACAAAACATCGCATAAGGCCGAGCCTTCCACCCTTTACCAAGTATATAGATGCATTAATTAAATAAGATATATTGTGATATCCCAACAAGTAAACATGTTCCAATAAGGAACAACATCTCCATGTTCCAACAAGGAACAAACTTCATCTTCACCTGCAAGTAACAATGCTATAAGAGGGGCTGAGCAAAGCGGTAACATAGCCAAACAACGGTTTGCTAGGAAGGGTGCAAAAGGTTAGAGGCTGACATGGCAATTTGGGAGGCTTGAGGAACAAGTGAATAGGTAGCGCAGCATAGCAGAAGAACGAAGCAACTAGCAGAGCAATGATAGTAATGAGATCCAGGGTAGCGGTCATCTTGTCTGAAATCCCGCAAGGAAGAAGAACGAGTCCATGAAGAAGACGAACGGATGAAGCCGAACCAAGCGTAGACGAACGAATCCTCACGATCGCAACGAAACGGGAACTAACAAGAAGAAGCACACAACATAGTAAACACACCACACATAGACAAGACATGATGCACAACCAAGCATGATGCATGACAAATCTAGATGAGGCTACTCATGTCAAGAGATGATGCAAACAAGAGCAACACATCAAGGCAAGTTTAAATGAGGCCGGAAACGACATATAACAATTCCGGTAAGTCCTCATATGCAAATTTCGAAATTGGTCCAGATCTGAAAAACTTTATGTTCCAGTTGTTAAACAGCAAGTTAAGATGCACCACGATGATCTACACGAAATTCTAGTCAAGTTACATATAAAGTTCATTAGATTCGGAGCTACGGCCTAGAAGATATGAGCAAAACAAGTTAAACATGGCATTGATGCAAAATGCATACAAACATCAAGCAAACACCTCAAAACAAGGATGCAACATGATAATATGAGACTACATGCAAAATCAAGCAAGTTTCATATAGAGCACACACAAAACGGAGCAACGGTGCAACACATACACCCTATACAAGACATGACAACAATCTGTCCAAAACAGCAATGAGGCATATTGCAAGCATCAAAACAACATGCTACAGGACCTCAACAAGAAAACAAAAGGCATGGGCATGATGTACAGGTAAAGCATTACAAAACATGAACACTGAGCTATCTCCAGAAATCACTAGAACATGCTCAAACACACATGGCAAGATTGCAAATAATAACAGCCAGACTTATCAGAAATAACATCAAAGTTGCAATGTTTAGAGCTATCAAACAACATGTTACAGGAACTTATCATGGCAAACAAAGGCATGGCATGAATCTACTAATTGCATAGAATAAAAGTCCTTTACTGACCATGAGCCAAAAAGGATCATAAAATATGATGGCACCCATGTAAACATGGCAAATTATATTACAGATTCATACATGGCAGGAACAACAATAAGTAGGCATGTTGGTGAGCTTGAATCACTCACCACAGAGCAATACATGGCATGGCAAGGCAACCAACAGTAAGAAGACATGGCATAGAAGCTATACATGGCAAGAACAACATCATAGCATACACGGATCAACTACAACAACCTTGGCAAAATTGAATAACATGTAAACAACCTGCCAGGAAACATTTTATAGCAAAATTAGAGCTTGATTGACTAAAGCTATGGCACTCCATAATTGCAAACAAGGACACGGATGGATAGAGCAAGACATGTATAACAAAACATCCTTACTGAAGTATCTCAAAATAAGCATGGATCTCTCGATAGCATCAAGTTTACATGGCATAAAAATATCAGCAGAACAGGGGCTGAAATCAGCAACATCATGAAGCCTAGTTTGCATGCTTGTGCTAGTCACCACAGAGATCACAAAAATACATGGCATACACCCCTGTAAAGATGGCATGGCATATTACAAAACACATGTAGGACTCAAGTTCATAGGATGCACACATCAATCATGGAAAAAATGACAAAAGTGCATGTTCTGATAAGAATCTGAAACTAACATCACATAGTCCTCTTCTAACAATATTTGGGGCATCAAGATGAGCTCAAATGTAAATGATGCAATGAGATGAAATGATGTACTCGTCGAGACCAACAATTTGACATATTACACGCACGAAACGGAGCTATGGATGCAGAGTTATGATGCGATGAAAATGCATGAAAATATTAGCAGATTCGGGGACTTGGTGGATTCAGGGTCAACCTCTGGATCTGCACGGATATCGAGGATGGCCGGATTTCGCCGAAGAGGCTGCCGGAAAGGAAGGAGATGGCCGGAGTTGGCCGGATCCGGGGCACCATGCCCGGATCTGACCGGAGCAGGGCGGCGCGGGGCCTGCGGTGGCCGGGCCGGGGAGACACGGCGCCCGTGTCAGGGCCCCGATTCCAACTCACATCGATCTAGCCGGTAACACCTCATATCACTTTGCGGCCTCACGCACGGTATTCCCACGGGTGTCGCTTACCATGGCCCGGACCGCTTATGCCTTTTGGCTCACGATATGATAGTGTCGGTAGCATCCATATGACAAAGAACCCGGCCGACATGGCTAGTCGTGAACCCAAAGCGGCGCTTAACCTATGGGAACAGGCATACATGAATCACATCGAGCATGTCGGTCATCAACGATAAATTCGGGCTGTAGCACTGGCTAATCGACTCCGTATCCCGGCTGTAGCAGGCTAGGCAG
>JAHIAM010018229.1:0-16631 GCA_021605205.1 Aegilops longissima | reverse complement strand
AAAACCTACTCCGCTTGATTAATATTGATGATATGGGTAGTACAAGAGTAGATCTACCACGAGATCGTAGAGGCTAAACCCTAGAAGCTAGCCTATGGTATGATTGTTGTTCATCCTACGGACTAAAACCCTCCGCTTTATATAGGCACCGAATAGGGTTAGGGTTACACAGAGTCGCATAATGGTAGGAGATCTACATATCCAGACGCCAAGCTTGCCTTCCACGCCAAGGAAAGTCCCATCCCGACACGGGACTAAGTCTTCAATCTTGTATCTTCATAGTCCAGAGTCCAGCCAAAGGCTATAGTCCGCTATCCGACACCCCTAATCCAGACTCCTCAAGAGTCCCTAACCAGGCTTCAATGACGACTAGTCCGACGCGCGATATTGTTTTCGGATTGCAAGGCGGTTCTCCTCCAATACTTCATAGAAGATTTTGAACACAAGGATAGTGTCCGCTCGCAAAGTAAGTTCCACATACCACCATAGAGAGAATAATATTCACACAAGTTCAATCACGACGATTCCGCAGCGTGACATCACACCACGCCAAGCCTTTATTCAATTGTTTTCACCGTCCCCACCTCAGGCTTAGCGAGGCGGTTTCTTGGCACGCCTTGTCAAAGCAGAGATCGTGTCCCTTATTGCGGGATTCTCATCAATACGGGCGTAGAACCCAACCGCGCCATTGATTACGGCGCTTGGGAGATAAGAGAGTTTTATCAGCCGGGGGACGATAGCTTTGTCCGCCCATATAAGGGATAGGGATCCACTTTTTCACACACGCCTTCTTCCTCCTTTGCTTATCCTTTCCGCAGACTCGAGCTCCAGCACCCAAGTCCGCACATCCCACCTCAACCTTCTCCAACTATGTCCGGAGCGGAGGCAGTGGATGGCCTCCTCCACGGAGGGGCACATCAAAAGCTGCGAAGGCCGGATACTTGTCCGACGACATCGCAAGATAGGCTCCCCAACAAGGGGCAGCTCATCCCCACTCCCTGTGCCCCATGAGAGGGTGGTATTCTCCCCACTTCCTCCGCGGACTAGGGTTTCCACTTCACCCATTTGTCCGGGGCTCATGTTCTACTACGCCTAGATTTCCATGATCTCGCCCCAATTTCATCTTCAACATCTCGGCGTTATCTCGTAGCGAGGCCTTCCTTCCGATCCAGCCCCACTTCGCTTATGGTCAAGACCTTCAATGTCAAGCAAGGTAGTGGGCGGCGCAAGCGGAGTGCGGAGGTGCCATGGTGGGCAAGATGGCCAACGCCCCATGGCTCGAGGGCTCTTTTGTGGAGACCATAAAGGGTGGCAATCGGGTGGTTCTACATCACCGAGCCGCTGACTCAATGGGCGGCGGCCCCGAATTCCGACCGAGTTCCTACACGGCTCACCTCGTGGAAAGAGACGAGCCGACGGGGTAATTCGAAGAGCTGACCGGACTTCAAACCTCGTCTCAAACCTGGTGGACAAGAACTCAAGCTTGTCAACGAATCCAGGTGATGCTCATCCGCCAGATTCTCCAATGCCAAAGAACGGGCCTTCAACTTGTGGGAGTTTGATCCGCACAACACCGGTCATCTTGAGCCGCTCTTCGACACTACGCACGAAGATGCCCGAAGGTGCTGTTCATACGCCGAAGCTCCTCATCCGCCATCAAGATCACGGATTCATCCGCAGCATCAAGCCAGCGAGGTAAGTTATTTTACCCTTTACGGACTCTTTTTCATAGTTTGACTCTATGCGGATCTAAGACTCTCACCTTTGACAGATCGGTTGAAGACGCCCGGACAGATCGACCGTCCGCCTTGCCGAAGACCCAGCGGATGCCCGATTGATGGGTTGGTTCCGCACTCACGGTGCCGAAAAGAAGGTTAAGAAGAAGGCCACGGAACTCAAGGAGTTCCCGGTGCTGTGTTGTCGGACTCATCGCCCGATGACGCTGAGGCGGACTCCTCCCACGAAGACGCAGGAGGAGGAAGAGGCCTCCAGCGGGGAGAGAAGAAAAGGAAGGCCGCCTAATCGGGAGGCCAAGGGCCCAAGAAGGAAGGGCCCTTCCTCCGACTACACCGCCCATGCCAACGAGCGAAGAGGGGTGGGCTCCAGACCAAGCCCTTGCGAAATCGTAAGTGTCCGGACACCGTAATAACTCATGGCGCTCCATTTGTCGCACAACATCTTATAACGCCAACATAACCATGCAGCCCGCCTAATATAACCATGCAGCCCGCCTAAGGATGGGCTCGACGATTCGCCGAGCGGCTCCTCGATTCTTCGGAGGTGAATAGCACCTCACTTCCAACCGCCAATCCTCCCGCCGGATGACGCCGGGTGGAGTCCCAAAGGGCCCAGCCAGAGGAGGTGGCTATGGAGGCGCCAGAAGGCGACCTCCGAACCCGGCTCAAAGGGATGAAACCCAAAGGGCTTTAAGTCCGCCTCGTGCCGATCCGCCGAACCTTCAAGTGGTTCCGAGTCCGACAGCACCCTTCGTAAGAAGGGCAAGATCGCGACATCGGTGACCTCCGCCCAACCGAGGCACGGATGATTTGATGGAGGCGCTAACAGCGCTCATCGACGAGGAGCACCGCACTCGTTATGAGTGTGGTGATCCGTAAGGTTCATCCGCCAAGAGCGGGCTGTCTCAAGCTCCGTGCCCTTCTAAGCTTTTGAGGTATGTATTTAAGATATGTAAAATATTACCGATAGACAAGAGTTTCGATGCTCAGTTTGGTGTTCGGAAAGAAATAGCCAAACCGAGGATCTAAAAGATATACGCAGGAGTCTAACATAAGTATGTCAATATGGGAATGCAGGCGCTGCCGACTCCGCCAACGATCATGGAGGTTGATGCATTAAGCAGAGCCTCGAGCGGTCCGAGAACGAGCTCTGACTTGCCAAAAGCAGCTCGAGGACAAGGAAGGTAAGTAATACCTTATGGGAGTATTTAAAAGATGTGTTTGCAAAAATGACAGAATAACGTGAATATTGCAGGGCCACGTAACGAGGTGGCGAACTCAAGGAAGCGTGTCCTGTGCTCGAAGCAATGCGCCATGGAGCGACCGAGCAAGAGAAGCAGGAGGCGCGGGTGGCGAGAGGCGGCAAGAGCTCCTGTGCTCTCGTGGAAAAACACGAGTTTGAGCGTGACTCAAAGACTCGAGAGTTCGAGCTCACTCGCCCTTGAGAGCGCCAGAGCCGCTAAGGTCAAGCCCAAAAAGCCCTCCAGGAAATTGAGGCATGAAGAAGATAGCGGGTAAGGCATTCTATATGCAAAGCAAGCATGTGAAAGTCAATTATCTGTTACTTACCCAAACTGAGCTTTCCAGAGCAATCGCAGATTTGCCCTGCAGAGTGTCCGATGCTGCCAGATTCTACCGAGCCAAGAGGGAAGCTCGACGGAGAAGGTGTTCTGTCTCATATGCCGAGGCTTACACTCGTGCCCTTAAGCTTATAGCTGAAGCAGCTGGTCCAGCTAGATACAGGGCCGAACAGGCCATGAAAGGCCCTCATAGTTCTGCCAGGCCTAAGGAAGCCATGCCTGGAGCTACTTCTGGCTGGTGAGGCGGCTGGTGGACGATGTCCATGGGTTGAAGTCATGAAGCGCCCGCTCCATCGAAGGTGCTCAGAGGGCCCTTGCCCTTGCTAAGGTGCACTGGGCAAGATGGACACGAGAAGCTTGTGACGGATGGACCACCACCAAGAAGGAGCATCGCAGTCTTGAAATGTATTATGAGGGCGCCCTCAAGGGTGCCTCGCTTTATAGCGGATGAATGCTCTAAAGATATAATTTTGAGTATACTCAGATTTGTTATCATGTACGCTAAAAACTTGTTCATATGCGCTTAAGCAACACTTTGAATTTAAAATATTACCTTTGTGCGGCCGCTTATCAAATTTGAGAGATGGCGAGTCGTCGGCTTCAGCCCCCATGCCACGAAAGTGCTAGGGTGTTCGGGATAAACTTGAGCGCTTTGTTCCCATTCTTGGGTCCTTCGAGGAGGCGCCAACGCAACAAACAAGGCAACCGGACTATAATGCTTGAACACCTCACTTAGCCATAGAATTCTATAATTTTAAATTTCGCAGCTCCCTAGTATTCGAAGACCGAAGTTCGGGTGCTATCCATGCCTAGGCCGACAATGCCGACCTCGCCTAAGCGGCATAAGTCTTTAGGGACTCAAACCTTCTGAACATGCACGCTCGCCCTATCATGACGGCCAGTTTTAGCTTCCACGAGGTGCTTAACCCAGCTCAACCGGGCACAATCGCAGTGGTTCTCCGCAGCTACCTTAGCCGATATAACGGAACGTAAGGTGCCAAAACATGGGAGCCGTGCAAACCCTACTATTGACCCAAGACATGATTAGGAGCCGATGCATATAATGCTTATAAGTTCGGGTGCTCAGAACGCCTCGATGCGGTTATATCTCCCACGGTCGAGGCACGACTTAGAGGCATAACCGCATTGAAAGCAATGTCGCAAGTGAGGTAATCTTCACACAACCCATGTAATAAATAAGGAAGGAGATACATAGTTGGCTTACACGCCACTTCACACAAAGACATAAATAAACATCCATCATTCAGAGTACACTCAAGGTCCGACCACGGAACCAAAATAAAAGAAGATACCCCAAATGCTACAGATCCCTAATCGTCCCAACCGGGCACCACTATCGATCATCCGGAAAGACACATAGTAATGACCACGCCTCGTCGAACTCCCACTTGAGCTCGGCTGAATCACCTGCACCGCCTCATCGGAACCTCGCAATCTGTTTTGAAGTATCTGTGAGTCACGGGACTCAAGAATCTCACACCCAGAGATCAAGACTATTTAAGCTTATAGGAAGGACGAGTAGTAAAGTGGAGCTGCAGCAGTTTATCAGCATATATGGTGGCTACATCGCAAAAGAGAGCGAGAAGAGGAGCAAAGCACGGTCGTGAAACTAGTAGCGATCAAGAAGTGATCCTGAACTACTTACGCCAAACATAACTCCAACATCTGTTCACTTCCGGACTTCACGAGAAGAGACCATCACGGTTACACACGCGTTGATGTGTATTTTATTTGAGGTCAACTTCGGTTATCTACAACCGACATTAACAAATTCCCATCTGCCCCTATAACCGCGGCACGGCTTTCAAAGATATTACCCTCGCAGGTGTCCCAACTTAGCCCATTATAAGCTCTCACGGTCAACGAAGGATATTCCTTCTACCGAAGACCCGATCAATCTCGAATCCCGGACTACAAGACATTTCGACAAAGAATAAAACAAGACCAGAAAGCCACCGACTGTGCCGACAAATCCCGATAGGAGCTGCACATATCTCGCTCGTGGCACACCGGATAGGTCAGCCTACGAGTAAAACCAGCCTCGAGTTGCCCTGCGTGCCCCGCTAGTCCTGTTCGTTCGCCAGACTCAAGGAGCACCGGTCCGGGGTTAAATAAAGATGACCTCGGCTCGCAAAACCCGGGAAAAAGGCTTAGGTGGCAAATGGTAAAACCAATATTGGGCCTTGCTGGACGAAGTCTTATTCAAAGCGAACTGTCAAGGGGGTCCCATAAATCACCCAACCGTAAGGAACGCAAAATCAAGGAACATAACACCGTATGACGGAAACTAGGTGGCAAGAGGAACAAAACACTGTGCATAAGGCCGAGCCTTCCACCCTTTACCAAGTATATAGATGTATTAATAATAGCAGATATAGATATTGTGATATCCCCAACAAGTAAACATGTTCCAACAAGGAACAACATCTCCATGTTCCAACAAGGAACAAACTTCATCTTCACCGCAACTAGCAACGCTATAAGAGGGCCGAGCAAAGCGGAACATAGCCAATCAACGGTTTGCTAGAAAAGGATGGTTAGGGCTGACATGGCAATATGGGTGATGATATAGCAAGTGGTAGGCATCGAGCATAGGCATAGCAAAAGAGCGAGCAACTAGCATAGCAAAGATAGAAGTGATTTCGAGGGTATGGTCATCTTGCCTCAATGTTCTGAGTTGTCGAAAGCTTGATCCTCGTAAGCCTCAACAGGTTCCTCGCTCACGCATCGCCTCCGACTCTACCCAAAGCAACAACACAAACAAAGGAACCAAATAAATCACGGTGCAATGCACAATCAACATGATGTAAAACATGACATGATATGGGATGTGATATGCAATGCGAAAGGCCCGAAGGTAATGATGAACCAGGCATCAACTTGGCAAACCAAGTATGCCACTGAAAGATGAGATGATTTCGTTGAAATCGATATAAAGATCACCGAATCGGATGCACGGTTTGGAAATGACAAGCAAAACAAGAATGGCACAAATCTGCCATTAACAGCATGATGCCACTTAGCAAGCAACAATTAATTGCTACTGCACCCAAACGTACCAACAAAGTATATGGCAGTGATCTACACAAGATGCTCGACAAAAGATGAGCACTGAGCTACGGCTAGTTCACATCATAACAGGTTCAAACAAGCATGGCAAAAGTGCACAAAATATCAGGCTGGACATGGCAAAACAGCATCAGGTTGCAATGTTCAGAGCAGCAAAACCACATGCTACAGGACCTTAAATAGCAAAACATGGCATGGCATGTATCTACTCAAAGCATAGATCAGAAGTCCCATACTGACCATAAGCCAAAAAGGATCAGAAAATATAGTAACACCCATGTCAATATTGAAAGTCTCAGTAACAGATTCAGCAAATGACATGTCAAAACTGATAACGAGTAGGCATGTTTACAAGCTCGATGCACTACTACAGAGCCTTATATGAAAAACTAAGCATACATACATCAAGAAGGCATGACATAGAAACATATGGAAAGAACAATAACATAGCATAAATGGATCAACCACAACAAGCTAGGCAAAATTGAATAACATGTATACAATCTGCCAGGAAACATTTGATAGCAAAAGTAGAGCTCGATTGACTCAAGCTATGGCACTCCATAATTGCAAACAAAGGCATTTATGGATAGAGCAAGACATGTTTTACAAAACAAACTTACTGAAGTATCTCAAAATATGCATAGATCTCTTGGTATCATCAAGTTAACATGGCATCAAAATCAGCTAAAACAGGGCTGAAACCAGCAACATCAGGACACCTACTTTGCATGCTTGTGCTAGTCACCACATAGATCACAAAAATACATGGAATACACCCCTGGAAATATGGCATGGCATATTTCAAAACACATGTAGACTCAAATTCATAGGGTGCACACAATAATCATGGCAAATATAACAAAGTGCAAGTTCTGTTAAGAAACAGAAACTAACATCACATAGCACTCTTTCAACAGCATTTCGGCATCAAGATGAGCTCAAATGAAAATGATGAAATGGAATGAAATGATCTACTCTTCAAGACGAACATTTTGACATATTATACGCAAAAACGGAGCTACGATGCAGAGATATACCACTTTGAAAATGGAACAAAATATCATGCGATATGACAAGACTTAGAGAAAATGAGGGGAGAGAGAAGTCAACGCTGGGAATCGAGGTCGGATCTGCTGGCCGGATCGGTCGGGCGAGGTGGCGCCGAGGCCGGGAGGAGGAGGCAGGGGCGGGCGGTGGCGAGCGGCCGACCGGAGGAGGAGGAGGCGAGGGCCAGGCCGGGCGGCGACGCGCAGGGCGGAGTGGCGGCCGGGCGAAGGCCGGAGGCGGCGGCGGCGAGGCGCTGGGCGAAGCCGCGAGGGAGGCGCGGGCGGCGGGAGACGGCGGACGGCCGGGCGGCGGGCAGACGGGTGGGGCTCAGGCAGGGTTGCCGGCGGCGCGCGGGATCGGGTGACGGGGCGGGGGGTTTGAGGCGGGCGGCGGTGACGGTCGGGCCGGATTGGTCCGCGACGTCGGAGTCCGGCAGGACGCGCCGGGCGCGGGAGGAAAACTTAGGGTTAGGGTGGATTGACCGCAATTTGGGGAGGTGTTGCTTAAATAGGCATAGATGGAGCTAGGAGAGTCCAAATGAGGTGTAGTATTCCCACACGATCGTGATCGAACGACGGAGAGCATGGAAGTGACTTAGATGGGTTATTGGGCTGTTTTGAAGGGGTGTTGGGCTGCAACTTAAAAGAAGCCTTTAGAGTGGTTAACCTGGAGTACCAAACGAGCTCCAATGACAAATTGACCGGTGGTCTACGGGTGGATACCAAGGCCACTAGACAAACCTCGGTCCATTTCGAGAAGGTTTAATACCCCACGGAAAAAACGAAAAGGGCCCGGGGGAGACAGGAGGGGATTGCAAAACGGACAACGGAAAAATGCTCGGAATCATGAGAAAAGATGAATGCGATGCACATGATGACATAATAAAATGCATGACATGGACAAAATGCAAAAGGAGAAACCCAACCACGGAGGGAATATCATATATCAATGCCAAAATGGCAAGAGTGGAGTTACAAATATGGAAAGTTACTCCGGGTGTTACAACACTCCACCACTACAAGAGGATCTCGCCCCGAGATCTAGGACTAAAGAACTCCGGATATTCGAACGGAGGTGATCCTCGCCCCCGGTAGCTTCTTGGAATGGTGTGACCACTTCACTTTCGGAATTTGATTGACTTGTTAGTCTTTGCCGGTTTCTTCAAGAATACCAACGGGTGCCATGATAAGAGAATCTCCTTGAAGGTCAATCTTTCGTTGATAGGCTCAGAGTCTTGAAGCACTTGCGGTTGGACACGTGAAACACATCGCACATTTGCAAAGTTGGATGGAAGCTCGTTGATAGGCGAGATCGCCTTTTGCCAATGATCTTGAAAGGACCCACGATCAGGTGCAAGCTTCCCTTTGATACCGGGTTACAGTGCCTTTCATTGAGAGCGGAGGTAGACATGGTCTCCGATTTCAAAAGCCACATCACGGTGCTTATCATAAATAGTTTTCCGCGAGGCTTTGAGATTCTCAAATGACTTGGCACATTTTTCCGCTTGGATCAAGTCACAAGAAGTTGGCGTCACCGCCCGCACAATTGAGAGGAGTACGCACTTTCGCCATAAGAATTTCAATGGGGCCTTCCCGAACTCGCGGAAGTGTTGTTGTAGGAGAACTCGATATGGAAGACAATCTTCCCACTTCATACCAAAAAATGACACAAGCTCGAGCATATCTTCAAGGATTTGATTAACCGCCAACTTGGCCACTTGTTTGAGGATGGAAAGCTTTTAAACGAATATTGGTGCCCATGGTTTCAAAAGAATCCCAAAACTTGGAGGTAAAGATGCTGCCATCCAAGAGATCACTTGTGGAATGGCAAGGAGACAACCGAGGTGTATAGCTCCCAACCGAGCTGTGGAGGATTCTTTGATAGGAAGAAAATGAGCCACTTTAGTAAGCTTGTCAATGACAATGAAGATAGCATCATTTCCACGCTTGGACTTTGGAAAGCCCCACGGTCCATTTCAATATGATCAAACTTCCATTCGGAATAGCAAGAGGTTGGAGGAGACCACTGGTCTTTGGGTCCTTTCACTCTTCGCAGACATCACACTCATTCACGAATTGAGCAATTTCTCATTGAGTCCACCAATATGAGCTTGAGGTCATGGTACATCTTCCTTGGGATGAATGGATAGAAGCAAGGAGCCCGTCATAATGACTTTTCACCCTTAGGAACCACAATCCGTCCTCAAAGAAAGAGTGTCTTTTTATCAACGTGGAAGCACTTGTACTTGGAAATGCCCTTGTCGATACCACGCTTCACCTTTTTCACCATGGTATCCAAAGTTGAGCCTCACAATCTGATCTTCCAAAGTAGGAGAGACTATGAGGTTGGCAAGAAAGCCTTGAGGAACAACTTGAAGATTCAGCTTGGAAAGCTTCACAAAGATCCGCAAAGGGCTTGAGGATTAGATCCGGAAGCTTTCCGCCAAAGCATCTGAATGACATTGGCCTTTCCCGAGTATATTCAATACTTGGGTTGTACTTTGAATCATTTCACCCATCGAGTGCCTGAGGTTGAGGTTGGGCTGAGAGAAGATGTACTTGAGACTCGGATCGGAAAATGTCCACTTTCCTTCCCAACAAGAGATGTCTCCACGTTATTAATGCATGGACAACCCGCCAACTCAAGATCGTGAGGGGTAGTTCTTCTCTGTCTTCAAGGCAGAGGTATAAGCCACAACTCTCTCTTGCATTAACACAAGACCGAGACCTTGAAGAGAAGCATCACGTAAAACTTCAAATGGCTTGGATTCATCAGAGGAGTCAAGACAGAGCTGTGACGAGTTTCTTTTGAGGGTATTGAAAGCAACGCCACACTCGGAGACCGTATATACTTACATGTTTCTGGAGAAGGTTGGAAAGAGGCTTTGCAATCTTGGAGAAATTCTCAATGAATCTTCGCAATAACTTGCAAGACCAAGAAAATCATGGAGCTGCTTGACATTCCGAGGAGGTTCCCAATTCACAATTGCGGACACCTTCTCGGATTAACAGCGATGCCCTTGGCGGAGATGATATGACCAAGATAAAGCACTTCATCAAGCCAAAATTCACATTTTGAGAACTTAGCATAGAATTGATACTCTCTCGAGCTTGTCTAGCACCAATCGCAAATGTTTGGCATGATCCTTCTTATTCTTGGAGAAGACCAAAATATCATCAAGATAGACCAAGACAATTCATTGGTGTAGGGGTTGAATATGAAGTTCATCATCCGAGAATGTTGGGGAGCATTGACAAGGCCGAAAGACATGACAGATATTCATAAGAACCAAAGCTTGTTTTGAATGTGTCTTGGGAATATCTTGTTCACGTAATGCGAATCTGATGATACCCCATAGAAGGTCAAGCTTGGAGAACACTCGAGCACCTTTGAGTTGCTTGAAAGCTCATTGATGTTGGGAAGTGGATACTTATTCTTGATTGTCTTCTTATTCAATGGACGGTAATCGACGCAAAGTCGGTCCATGCCATCCTTCTTCCGACAAAAGAACACCACAACCCCAAGGAGATGAACTGTCCGATCAAACCGATGCTCTTGTTCATCGAAGCTGCTTCTTCAATTCCTTCAGCTCATCAGGTCCAAGCTTGTATGGACGCTGAACGGGTTCAAGGCTGTGCTCAAGATCGACAACAACTCAATCGGCCGATGAGGAGGCATACCCGAAGCTCTTCCGAAAGACATCTTGGTACTCACAAACGATCGAATCGAGAGATAGCATTCAGTTCGCTCTTCTCATTGAGAGAAAACAACCAATGGTTTCATCACGAGCGCATAGATGATCACATCATTAGAAGAGTGAGTCAATTGAATTTCGCATCACAATCAAGCTGAGCTTGTGCCGATAAAGCCACCATTCCGAGAATAAGATCAATATCCGAGTCACCGAGAACAATTGGTTTAGAAAGAAATCTATAATCGCCATCTTGATACCGACATTCGAACCACCAAGCTAGAACTCATATGCTTGCCCGGGAAACAATTGCTAGAGGTTTAACAAGAATTCAAGTGAAATCATGCTTGGCAAAAACGGTCTCGACATGAAACAATGCGATGCACCAAGATCAAATAAGACTTTTGCAGAATATCATTAATCAGAGATTACCCATGATCACATCAAGAATCCTCGCTGAGCTGCATTCATCATATTGACCTTGGCATGCTTTGGATTATGCTTGACCACCGCATTGCTGGAAGATTTCACAGAGGAGGAGGCGGAAGCGCTTTGGTTGAAGCACTTGTTCGCATAGTGACCTTTCTCACGACATTTGTTGCAAGTTACCTCAGAGAGGACGGTGGTAAGGAGCACTTGACCTTGGAGCTTGAGAATTAGACTTGTTCTGATAGCTTGGGTTGGGTGGGTGGAAGATCCACGGCCACCTGAAGTTCTTCCAGGTAAGGCTAACGGAACGGAGGAGGAGGAAGGTCCGCGCTTAGCTGCCACTTGAGAGGAAGAAGAGGACTGAACTGCATCCCCGATTCTCTTAGAAGCCTCACATTTGAGCTGGGCAGCTTGCTTCAGGCCATGTTGTAGAAATCATCATACTTATCCGCTCAAAAAAGACAAGAGCTAATTGCAGATCTTCTCTCGCACCACCTCCAATTGATAGATCATACTCTTTTCATCGGCACGCCTTGCTTAGCAAAACGAAAGGAAGCTCGAACTGGATATTGTATTGATAGAGAATGTTGCCCTGCTTGAGATTGCGGAACTCCTCACGCTTGCTCCAACAACACTTTTGAATGTGATGAGCTCAAATCACGGGAACTCATCCTGTTGACACGACCTCCTCCGAATCTTTGTATTGGTTGGTACCACCAAAGCCTTGATCCTTGAGTTGAAACGATGCAAACTTGACAAAGTCCTCGGTCCGACATTGCTACAATCAAAGTGCTTGCAGATGTCCACTAACCAATCTCGCCCGTCTTGGGCTTCGTAAACCAAAACTTCGGCCGATTAGCGGGAACTAACCGAGAGTAGCAAAGTGTGGCTGATTGTTGCCTTGACCTTGATTCCTTGATTGCCTTGCCCTTGAGTAACGCTTTCTTGCAAGAGGTCCCATTGAGCATTGGCATTGGTGGCTGCCATGATAGCTTGCCAGGCCTCCGGAGGCGGAGGTGGAGGTGGAGGGTTACCGATCCCCATCATTGCATCCGGATTCGGACGCATGAGCCATCCTCAAGAGGGTGACATCCGTTAGTCCTTTGATAGACAAAAGATAAGTAGAATCAACGGATAGAAATTGCAACAAATAGTCTTCACAATAAACGTTCAACAAGAATGAAAATGAATTCCAAAGTTAATCATCACACGCCCATTAAGGTGAGAAGCCACTTAGATAAAGATATGGAAAAACACTTCCTTAGAAACAAATCAATTCACAACCAAAACAAATGATTGGCTTTAAAATGAGCCGGAACAAACACATGATAGAGATTTCCCAAAGTGTTCGTGGGGGCCCACACGGACACGACGAAGCGGACGCCACAATGACAAACAAGACGCCCTCGAATCAGCATAGCCAAGGATTTTTAAGACGCCTCGCCCCATCAGAATCGACCGTGAATGGGCGGACCACTAGACGTTGAACCCCAATCTCAAATCATACATCCGCCGGAAAGAATATCCCGTGCTACAGAATTCCCACCTATAAACTCCCAAACTTTCGGTTATGCAATCCGGTGTTATAAGGGACACAAAATATATCACCCAAACTAACAATACCTAGATCCAGTATCCACCAACACATAACCAAGAAACCTGAAATTGGTAATTCAAAAACATCCGTTATGCAAGTCATGGCAATATTCCCGGACTCGCCTCAAGATCGGGCTATCGTTATTCCCAACAATGACAAAAGAGATTTTGGTCGGCAAAACTCGTATTTAATCGCAACGATAAAATTGTGACGACAACCCCGGACTCAACTCCCGGGACACCGCCACAACCCCTAAATGTCGAGGCACCAAGAACAATGTTCTCGCCACAAAACCATCAACGATTCCAAGATACCCACGGATCCAAAAAAATTTGTGAAATTTGAGGAGAAGAGTCAAACTCACGCCGGATACCCAAGAAAGGAGGGAGTAAAAGAATCCTTTATATATAAATCCTAAGACTCAAAACATTTTCCATTCTAGACTCAACAACGCCAGAAACAATCAAGTAGGGGCTCTGTCGGGAAGGCCGAACCAATTAACCCGACAAGGGTTATATCTCCCATCGAGGCACGACTTAGAGGCATAACCGCATTGAAAGCAATGTCCAAGTGAGGTAATCTTCACAAACCCATGTAATAAATAAAAAGGAGATACAAGTTGGCTTACAAGCCACTTCCACAAGACATAAATAAACATCCATCATTCGAGTACACCAAGGTCCACTACGAACCAAAATAAAAGAAGATACCCCAAATGCTACAAGATCCCCAATCGCCCCAACGGGCACCACTAGATCATCGAAAGACAATAGAACACCACGCCTCGCGAACTCCCACTTGAGCTCTTGAATCACCTGACCGCCTCATCGGAACTCGAACTGTTTAAGTTCTGGTCATAAAACCACAAGAGATCAAGATATTTAAGCTTATAGGAAGGACAGAGTAAAAGTGGAGCCAAAGTTTATAGATATGGTGGCATCGCAAAAGAGAGCGAGAAGAGGAGCAAAGCACGTCGGAAACTAGTAGCCATCAAGAAGTGATCCCAACTACTTACGCCAACATAACTCCAACATCGGTTCACTTCCCGACCGAGAAGAGACCATCACGGTTACACACGCCGTTGATGTGTATTTTATTTGAGGTCAACTTTGGGTTTTCTACAACCGACATTAACAAATTCCCATCTGCCTCATAACGGCACGGCTTTCGAAAGATATTACCTCGCAGGGTGTCCCAACTTAGCCCATTATAAGCTCTCACGGTCAACGGGATATTCCTTCTACCGGAAGACCCGATCAATCTCGAATCCCGGACTACAAGACATTTCGACAAGAATAAAACAAGACCAGAAAGCCACCCGACTGGCCAACAAACCCGATAGGAGCTGCACATATCTCGCTCGTGGCACACCGGATAGGTCAGCTTACGAGTAAAACCAGCCTCGAAGGTTCTGCGGTGGCCCCGAAGTCGCTTGTTCGGGCCAGACTCAAGGAGCACCGTCCGGGGTTAAATAAAGATGACCTGGCTCGAAAACCCGGGAAAAAGGCTTAGGTGGCAAATGGTAAAACCAAATTGGGCCTTGTGACGAGTCTTATTCAAAGCGAACTGTCAAGGGGGTCCCATAAATCACCCAACCGTAAGGAACGCAAAATCAAGGAACATAACACCGTATGACGGAAACTAGGTGGCAAGAGGGAACAAAACACTGCATAAGGCCGAGCCTTCCACCCTTTACCAAGTATATAGATGTATTAATTAATAGCAGATATAGATATTGTGATATCCCCAAAAGTAAACATGTTCCAACAAGGAACAACATCTCCATGTTCCAACAAGGAACAAACTTCATCTTCACCGCAACTAGCAACGCTATAAGAGGGCTGAGCAAAGCGTAACATAGCCAATCAACGGTTTGCTAGGAAAAGGATGGTTAGGGCTGACATGGCAATATGGGTGGCATGATATAGCAAGTGGTAGGCATCGAGCATAGGCATAGCAAAAGAGCGAGCAACTAGCATAGCAAAGATAGAAGTGATTTCGAGGGTATGGTCATCTTGCTCGAATGTTCTCGGAGTTGTCAAAGCTTGATCCTCGTAAGTGCTTCAACAGGTTCCTCGCTCACGCATCGCCTCCGACTCTACCCAAAGCAACAACACAAACAAAGGAACCACAATAAATCACGGTGCAATGCACAATCAACATGATGCAAAACATGACATGATATGCGGTGATATGCAATGTATGTGCGCCCGAAGGTAAATGATGAACCAGGCATCAACTTGGCAAACCAAGTATGCCACTGAAAGATGAGATGATTTCGTTGAAATCGATATAAAGATCACCGAATCGGATGCACGGTTTGAAATGACAAGCAAAACAAGAATGGCACAAATCTGCCATTAACAGCATGATGCCACTTAGCAAGCGACAATTAATTAAGCTACTGCACCCAAACGTACCAACAAAGTACATGGCAGTGATCTACACAAGATGCTCGACAAAAGATGAGCACTGAGCTACGGCTAGTTCACATCATAACAGGTTCAAACAAGCATGGCAAAAGTGCACAAAATATCAGGCTGACATGGCAAAACAGCATCAGGTTGCAATGTTCAGAGCAGCAAAACCACATGCTACAGGACCTTAAAATAGCAAAACATGGCATGGCATGAATCTACTCAAAGCATAGATCAAAAGTCCCTTACTGACCATAAGCCAAAAAGGATCAGAAAATATAGTAACACCCATGTCAATATTGAAAGTCTCGTTAACAGATTCAGCAACATGACATGTCAAAAACTGATAACGAGTAGGCATGTTTACAAGCTCAATGCACTACTACAGAGCCTTATATGAAAAACTAAGCATACATACATCAAGAAGACATGACATAGAAGACATACATGGCAAGAACAATAACATAGCATAAATGGATCAACCACAACAAGCTAGGCAAAATTGAATAACATGTAAACAATCTGCCAGGAAACATTTGATAGCAAAAGTAGAGCTCGATTGACTCAAGCTTGGCACCCATAATTGCAAACAAAGGCATGGATGGATAGAGAAGACATGTTTACAAAACACCCTTACTGAAGTATCTCAAAATATGCAAGATCTCTTGGTATCATCAAGTTAACATGGCATCAAAATCAGCTAAAACAGGGCTGAAATCAGCAACATCAGGACACCTACTTTGCATGCTTGTGCTAGTCACCACATAGATCACAAAAATACATGGCATACACCCTGGAAAGATGGCATGGCATATTTCAAAACACATGTAGGACTCAAATTCATAGGGTACACAATAATCATGGCAAAATAAAAAGTGCAAGTTCAAGAAACAGAAACTAACATCACATAGCACCTTTCAACAGCATTTCGGGCATCAAGATGAGCTCAAATGAAAATGATGCAATGGATGAAATGATCTACCTTCGAGGCGAACATTTTGACATATTATACCGCAAAAGGACTACGATGCAAAGATATAC
>JAHIAM010018228.1:0-12720 GCA_021605205.1 Aegilops longissima | reverse complement strand
AAAGGGGGTAGTACGAAAAGGGGGATTCCGGGTTGGGTGAGGGTAACCCCGCCCGATCAAACACTAGGTACTTGTCGGGTTGAGCGGTAGTGGCGAAGGCAGGGGGGTAGTATCACCGTTAGCGTAGTAGCTTACGGGGCGGTAGTACCGCCGGTCTTCTTCCGCTTTCACTTCCTGTGCTTCCTGGATGGTGTAGTTGTTCGGCGCACCTCCTCCGCCCCTTAGTGTTCCGGAAAATACCTATGCAGACACGAGTGGAGTGTCAAGTATAACCATCCTCAAGGGGTCAAGGAGCACGTAAAGGAGATGATTCACCTTGTGTATGTGAAGTAGATGTCGACGGTCACTCCCGAACGGACTCTTGACATGGTGATGTCCATAGATGCTCCGATCACATCTCCTAGTGGGGGTTAGCTTTTGGATTAGCTCATATTTCTGTGAGAGTTTTGCTCATCCATTTGGCTACTTCTCCTTTCGAGATCAGGACCTCTACGGAGAAGATCCCTGCGGATTCAAGACCCCTCATAGGGTGGACCCCATCAAGACCTCCTCACGGAGAAGAACCTACCGCTTGTATCGCCCTTTGTTGACCTTGAATCATGTATCTCCTTTGTGTTCTTTTGATCTAGCATTTGTGTGACCGATTCCTTGTTGGTTGAGTGTTTTCCTGCTCCTCCCCGTGATTTCCTCGTGTTCTTTCGCCGTTTCTTCGTGTTTCCGTAGGATCCGCCCAACGTGAAAGATCGCACATAGGGTTCTGCTTACATCAATGTGCCTTTGTTTGGGGTACCGCAGTGAAGAAGCCTTCACGGTATTGAAAGATAAGTTGACACATGCCCTTTACTCCAACTTCCCGACTTTAATAAGACTTTTGAGCTTGAATGTGATGCTAGTGGAATTGGATTAGAGGTGTGTTATTACAAGATGGCAAACCTGTTGCATACTTTTCTGAAAAATTGAGGGCCTAGTCTGAACTATTCTACTTATGACAAAGAATTATATGCTCTTGTTCGACTTTAGAGACATGGCAACATTATTTATGGCCCAAAGAATTTGTTATACATTCTGATCATGAATCTTTGAAACATATTAAAAGTCAAGCTAAACTGAATCGTAGACATGCTAAATGGGTTGAATTCATTGAGACTTTCCTTATGTCATTAAACACAAGAAGGGTAAAGAAAATGTTATTGCCGATGCTTTGTCTCGTCGCTATACTATGCTTTCACAACTTGACTTCAAAATATTTGGTTTGGAGACCATCAAAGATCAATATGTGCATGATGCTGATTTTAAAGATGTAATGCAGAATTGTAAAGAAGGAAGAACATGGAACAAGTTCGTTATTAATGATGGTTTTGTGTTCCGTAACAAGCTATGCATTCTTGCTAGCTCTGTTCGTTTTGTTGTTGCAGGAGGCGATGGAGGAGGATTAATGGGACACTTTGGCCAAGAAGACGGAGGATATACTTGCTACACATTTCTTTTGGCCAAAGATGAGACGGATGTTGAGCGCTTTGTTGCTCGCTGCACTACATGTCAAAAAGCTAAGTCACACTAATCCTCATGGTTTATATATGCCTTCGCTCGTGCTTCTAGGTTCCTTGG
This sequence comes from Aegilops longissima, assembly GCA_021605205.1. Lineage (NCBI taxonomy): Eukaryota > Viridiplantae > Streptophyta > Magnoliopsida > Poales > Poaceae > Aegilops > Aegilops longissima. The sequence goes on along the minus strand of JAHIAM010018228.1, from coordinate 11,112 downwards.
GAGGATATATCTATGGACTTTGTTTTAGGTTTACCGAACAAAGAAGGGGGATAGCATATTTGTTGTCGTGGATAGATTTCTAAATGGCACACTTTATACCATGTCATAAAAGCGATGATGCTTAATGTTGCTGATTTGTTCTTTCGTGAAATAATTCGCTTGCATGGTGTGCCAAATACTATTGTTCCAGATCGTGATACTAAATTTCTTAGCCATTTTGGAGATGTTTATGGGCTGTTGGGGACTAAACTGCTTTTTAGTACTACTTGTCACCCCCAAACCGATGGATAAACTGAAGTAGTCAATAGAACATTGTCTACTATGCTTAGGGCTGTTTTGAAGAATAATAAGAAAATGTGGGAAGAATGCTTGCCTCATATTGAATTTGCTTATAATCGCTCATTGCATTCTACTACTAAGATGTGCCCTTTGAAATTGTGTATGGCTTCCACCGTGCACCTATTGATTTGTTGCCCTTCCATCTTCGGAGAAGGTTAATTGATGCGAGCATCCTACGGTCATCACCATGTCAAGAGTCCGCTCGCAAGTGAAACGAACTCTACTTCCCATACCTAAAGGTGAATCTTCTCCTTACACGTGTTCACTTGACCCTTCGAGGATGGTATACTACTTGACACTCCACTGTGCATGCATAGGTATGACCGAGCTTCACGGACGCAGGAGGAGTGCAAGGCCAAGGAACACCTACACCATCCGCGAGGGAAGTGATGCGAGCATCCCACGCTCATCCCCATGTACACTCCATGTACTCTCCAAGCCCCAAGGATACATAAGATGAGACCCGACTTTGCGCCATTGGACCTAAGGTGAACTCGCCCTTCCGGATCTTCCTTTCCGCATGTAAGACATGGATGCTACTAAGAGCGGACCTTGTGCATACCGGTACACCCGAGGAGACCATGGAGAGCCCAAGGACCAAGGCTGCGCATGCGAAGCGAAGGAAGGAGAAGAAGAAAGAAGATCTGGAAGCGGTACTACGCAACACCAAGCGGTATTACCGCTTAAAGGCCCTCGAGCGGTACTACTTCAGAAGCGGATTATCGCAACCAGCGGTACTACCCCCACCCGCCGCCACTACCGGCCAACCCGACAAGTACTAGTGTTCGCACGATCCGGCCCGGATTACCAGCCTAAGCGGCATCGCTTGAGCGGTATCACCGCCTTTGCCCGATTACCCCTTCACCAGAGTCGGGCCGAGGCCCATGTATCCCTCCTCACTTACCCCTTCGTGACATATGCTATATAAACTCCCCACCTCCTCCTAGCTAGGGTTAGCTTTGGATTTGCTCATATTTCGTGTGAGAGCCTTTGCTCATCCCTCTACTTCTCCTTCGAGATCAGACCCACGGAGAAGATCCCCCAAGCGGATTCAAGACCCTCCTAGGGTGGACCTCAAGACCTCCTCTCGAGAAGAACGGCTACCCTTGTATCCTACCCTTTGTTGACCTTGAATCATGTATCTCCTTTGTGTTCTTTTGATCTAGCATTTGTGTGACCGATTCCTTGTTGGTTGAGTGTTTTCCCTCGCTCTCTCCCCGGATTTCCTCGTTCTTTCGCCGCTCTTCGTGTTTCAGGATCCGCTCCAACGTGAAAGATCGCGCCATAGGGTTCTGCTTACATCATGTGCCTTTGTTTGGGTACCGCATATGAAGAAGTTCCTCACGGTATTGAAAGATAAGTTGACACATGCTCCTTTACTCCAACTTCCTGACTTTAATAAGACTTTGAGCTTGAATGTGATGCTAGTGGAATTGGATTAGAGGTGTTATTACAAGATGGCAAACCTGTTGCATTTCTGAAAAATTGAGGGCCTAGTCTGAACTATTCTACTTATGACAAAGAATTATATGCTCTTGTTCGGACTTTAGAGACATGGCAACATTATTTATGGCCCAAAGAATTTGTTATACATTCTGATCATGAATCCTTGAAACATATATTAAAAGTCAAGCTAAACTGAATCAGAGACATGCTAAATGGGTTGAATTCATTGAGACTTTCCTTATGTCATTAAACACAAGAAGGGTAAAAGAAATGTTATTGCCGATGCTTTGTCTCGTCAGCTATACTATGCTTTCACAACTTGACTTCAAAATATTTGGTTTGGAGACCATCAAAGATCAATATGTGCATGATGCTGATTTTAAAGATGTAATGCAGAATTGTAAAGAAGGAAGAACATGGAACAAGTTCGTTATTAATGATGGTTTTAGTTCGTACAACAAGCTATGCATTCTTTAGGCTCCTGGCTTTTTGTTGTTGCAGGAGGCGCATGGAGGAGGATTAATGGGACACTTTACGCCAAGAAGACGGAGGATATACTTGCTACACATTTCTTTTGGCCAAAGATGAGATTACGGATGTTGAGCGCTTTTGTTTCGCTGCAACAAGCACATGTCAAAAGCTAAGTCAATGACTCAATCCTCATGGTTTATATATGCCTTTGCCTCGTGCTTGTGTTCCTTGGGGAGGATATATCTATGGACTTTGTTTTAGGTTTACTCTTTAACAAAGAAGGAGGGACAGTATATGTTGTCGATAGATTTCTAAAATGGCATAACTTTATACCATGTCATAAAAGCTTATGATGCTGTTAATGTTGCTGATTTGTTTTTCGTGAAATAATTCGCTTGCATGGTGTGCCAAATACTATTGTTCCAGATCGTGATACTAAATTTTAGCCATTTTTGGAGATGTTTATGGGCTGTTAGACTAAACTGCTTTTAGTACTACTTGTCACCCCCAAACTGATGGATAAACCAAGTAGTCAACAGAACATTGTCTACTATGCTTAGGGCTGTTTTAAAGAATAATAAGAAATGTGAAGAATGCTTGCTCATATTGAATTTGCTTATAATCGCTCATTGCATTCTACTACTAAGATGTGCCTTTTGAAATTGTGTATGGCTTCCTACCTCGTGGCACCTATTGATTTGTTGCCTTCCATCTTCGAGAAGGTTAATTGATGCGGAGCATCCCAATGTCATCACCATGTCAAGAGTCCGCTCGCAAGTGAAACGTGCACTCTACTTCCCATACCTAAAGGTGAATCTTCTCCTTTACACGGTTCACTTGACCTTCGAGGATGGTATACTACTTGACACTCCACTCCGGTGCATGCATAGGTATGACCGAGCTTCACGGACATTTATAGGTGAGGAGTGCAAGCGCCAGGAACACTTTACACCATCCGAGGGAAGTGATGCGGAGTATCCACGCTCATCCCCATGTACACCTATGTACTCTCCAAGCCCAAGGATACATAAGATGAGACCTCGATTTTGCGCCATTGGACCTAAGGTGAACTCGCTTCCTTTCCGTGATCTTCCTTTCCGCATGTAAGACATGGATGTTACTCAAGAGCGGACCTGTGTATACTTACACCCGAGGAGACCATGGAGAGCCCAAGGACTACTTGCTGCTGCAAGGGGGAAGGAAGGAAGGAAGAAGAAAGAGATGTATGCGAGCAGACTACTCAACACCAAGCTGACTACCAAGAAGGCCCCTTTGAGCGGTACTCATCAGTACTATCGCTAACTACTACCGCCTACTCGCCGCCGCCATCATTTTCAACCCGATAATTAGTAGCCCGTATCAAGATTAATCACAATTTAAGCGAGCATTATTTGATAGATTAATGCTACCGCTTCTGTTCACAGAGTCGGGTCAGGCCAGGCCCATGTATCCCTCCTCACTTACCCTTCGGGACATATGCTATATAAACCCCACCTCCTAGCTAGGTTAGCTTTGATTTGCTCATATTGTGTGAGAGCCTTTCATCCCATTACTTCTTCGAGATCAGACTCCACGGAGAAGATCCCCTGCGGATCAAGACTCTCCTAGGGTGGACTCCTCAAGACCCCTTCTGAGAAGAACGGCTACCCTTGTATCCTACCCTTGTTGTCCTTGAATCTTGTGCCACTTATGTGTTTGATAATCTAGCACTTCAGTGATCGTTTCTGTCGGTTGAGTGATCTCTCTTTCCCCGTAAGTTTTCTCGTTCTTCCGCCGCTTCTTCGTGTTCCTCGAGGAATTTCTCTCCAAGCGTGAAAGATCGCCCACGAGGGTTTCGCCCTACATCATCTATGGTATCATGAGCCACGTTGATCACGTTTTGAGCCCCTCACCCTCTTTTTTCTAGCTTGATTTTGTTGATTTCGTCCTAAATCCGAAAATCCCCACCAAAATAGCCCCAAATTTTTTTTGTGATTTGTTAGTTTTGATGATGTTTTGTTGATTTTGGATCCATGGATTTGCTTGGTTTCAAGTGGATCTAGCATTTCAAGTTTCACCTCTTTCCATCCACAAAATCCATCAATTTTGACTCAAATCACCCATTTCCGCCCTTAACGCGTTAAACTGCTCGTAACAACAATCGAAAATCGTGATTTGAAGCGGAAGCCTTAGCGGTATCACCGCTAGAGCGGATTATCGCCTCCTAGCGCATACATTATCGAGCACCAGCATTTCAGCCCCTCGTTTCAGCCCAAATAGTTTAAAATTACACGAGCGCGGCATTATCACCGCCTAAGCGGCATATTATCGCTTACGCGGTACTACCGCCTTCCCGAGCGGTATACTACCGTTAGCATGGGTTTAGCCGACTTTCAACTGCTTCTCGCCATAACTAATTCATCCGAGTCCGATTTTGACGTTTTAGCCTGCTTTTGAAGCTATTGACATCCCCTTCCCATAAAAATACTACCATCACCATTTGACTCCATCAAATTTTGTGAACTTTGCATTCTTGCCTAGGGGCTTCCGCCACATCCTCCGTGATAACCACCACCGATTTCCGTGAACCTCCAACCAATTTGTTCCTAGCATTAGTGGTTGTTTGAGTAGTGATTCGAGTCTCCTAAGGTGTTTCACATTACGACGACATCAATCCACCACCCACCACTTCCATAACCTTGCCCACCATACACTTCCGACAACCCAACTTAACCCAATTGTTGATTGAGCTGAGTTGGCATGTGTTCCTAAGGTGTTTCGCTACTTAGGACGTGCAACTTCAACTCCGACACGTATAGCCCATCATTCCACTTCCGCATTGGCGGGTGTAAACCACCACCGTATTCCCGCTACCACCATTTTGACATTTGACGTTGAGATTTTGAGTTCGGCGTTTTTCCGCTTCCTAAGGTGTTTCTGCCACTTAGGGACGCGCTCCATCATCTTGGTATCCACATCAAGAACACCGCTACTCATCATCACCGGACGGTAACCTATATCATCTTTGTATCGTGGTATCCTCCATTGTATATTCCCTCCATTGCATTGTTAACCCCTAGCCTTTACTTTTTATTTGCATTTTGCCTATCAGCTTATTTGAGTATTGTCAGCAACGTTATTTGTGCACATTAGTGATCATACCTTCCATTACATACCATACCATATCATATTGGTATCATATCACCCATTGTGTTCAAGTTTGTTCTCAGACATACACAATTGCTATCTTGGTTTGTGCATTGCAAAGTGGCCATAGAAGAAAAAAAAAGAAAAGCTTTTAAGCAAAAGAAAGAGAGCAAAGAGCTTGTAAGCAAGCGTGCCATAGCATCATACCATTGCACATAAGATTGTCATATCCGATCATCTTGGATCATCTTGAGAGAAAACACTGGAACCATATACATACATATACTTGGGATAGAAGTTTATCCATTTTGTATCTTATAGGTTGTGCAAGTGTCGATCCGCCTATTGAGCAATCACTGCTGCCTCTTGAGTTGTGCAACACGAAGGCTCCGTGGATTCCACATTTTGTGCTCATTCCTTGCTGCACGTAACTTCATTTATCTATCCGTGTGTGTTTCCGCAGCCATTCTTTGCTATTGGTCCATTTGTTTCACTCTATTAATTTGTGAATCTCTTTCAACATTATAGACTCTTGCTAACATTTTGCATTAAATTTTTGTGCACTATCCTCACCGAAGCCCTCCATAAGCTTTACTTGTGTAGGTGTGAGAACCGATAAGGATTGGTACCAATAGTGCTATTTCATTGTCCGTGATTTGAGTGAACTTGATTCATTTTCATCGTCAAGGTACATTGGTAAGTTTTTCTTTTCTCCCACTCATATTTGCTCGAGTCTTGTGATGGATAGGCAAGGTATTTCATCCTCCGTCCTCACAACAACGACGGCGTGAACAACTACATCACCAAAACGCCTCTCTTCGATCTACAACGATAAGTGCAAGGCACATAATCAAGATTGCTACAGAGCGATCGAGAACATCTCCATCGACATTCATCACTCCGCAAGGAGAAGGGACTATCGACAAGAAGTCACGATACAAAGAGGAGCGAGATGCAAGGATGGAGATTCGGCCTTGATCAAGTCTTCTTCCCCTTCTGGTTATCTTTCAAGACGGCATGTCAAGCCACAAGTCTTCGGAGCGCCGAAGCCGATGCATGCAAATCGTCTCGCCCACATCTACCGCACCACCATCACGCTTGTGATCCACATCGCCATGAAGGCAAGTCACCTCAAGCATCATGTAAATGACGACGAACGACATCTACGAGCTCAAACACTACAACGACACCATCATCATGAAGATGCTCAAGCGCAAATGCACAAGTCCCAACACGCCAAGTCAAGCTTCATAAGCACAAGAGAAGACCGCGAGACGACCACCACCAAGACGGCGCTATACATCTACCACTTCGCATCTTCGCCAAGTGTTCTCAAGGCATCTTCGCTTTTGGACGTACGCATCTTCGCCATTTCCACGGACGCCACATCGACTTCATCAAGTCCAAGGCGACCACCCACGAGCGAGGCGACACTTCCATCTTCTAAGCCCTCAAGGAAGATGGCCGAGCATGGAAACCCTTCACATGGAGACGAGCTATGAGGTGCCACATCATATGGGCCTCCAACACCAAGACGGTGACAAGACTCGAGCAAGGGCCATCCTCGACCACGGCGACAGCCAACCTCTTCAACAACATGAAGACGGCGCCCACATTGAATCATACTCCGAGTCAAGCTACGCCGACAAAGATGGAGACATTTGCACCTACATCTCTCCCAAGACCCACATATGTCGAGATGCCCCAATTGCCATGTGAGGAGAGCCACCACCACATGAGTGATATGAGTGACTACACCATACGTGACATTGAGAGCATTTCCTATGAGAGGATGAGGTGACCACCACTAGCCCCACACATGAGAGCATGCCACACATCCTATGTGAGGTTGAGCGCCATTTGAGTGACTCCACCCACCATACGAAAGTGAGAGCATCCTTGAGGGAGTGAGGAGCCACAACACTTAGTGAGTGAGGTAGTTGACACACACATGAGGCCACTATGACTTCTAACGACTTAACCTCTACTCCTAGTGTGTTTTTTCTTTGGTGCTAGGTCTCCTACATGACGACATGCCTATCCTCGACGAGTCCATCCCTACATTGAGACCACGATGGCCATGGTGGACGATGATGCACCCCACATGGTTCCATCAAGATGAAGATGACAACGAGATCTTCAACACCTCACCTACAACACATGAGCGACGCCCAATGGTAACATAGGTGATGGTGCTTCTTGTCCCACTAGTGGACTCTCTTACCATCGATCGCTTCCCATGATGTCGACTCCACCTATTACCATGCTTCATTCTAGTGAAACTTCTTCATGCCTTGACTTACCTATTTATGATGAATATGATGATGAGCATGTTGAGTTGCTAGTTGTGATGCTATGCTTCATAGGATATTTGTGAAAATTCTATTGGTCACTTCATGTTTGACAATCCATTGAATTTGTCATATGCTATGAGTGAGATCTCCCATATTGATCATTTCAATCTCAACATAGTAACTATGCATGCCCCATTAAAATAAATCCCATTTGCACTTATGGCATATGATAGAGGCAAGGTGTCCCATGTTTCGAGGAGATGGTGCTATCGCTTCGTGGGAGTCGACTTTGACGATCCGACCAAACGAGGAGACGTCATGCTTAGCAATCGCTAAACCAACTTCCGAGGGTTATTACTACGCAGCACCATCAACTCTGACCACAGGGCCTGTTTCCTGCGAGCAAACGAAGAACAAGCAAGAAACAGATTGCAATCTGGATATTGCGAATATAAGATGAAAGCTTTATTGATCAAGGTGGGTTCTGTGGACGCCTTTGTTCGGTTGTTGAACACAAACGGCACGCGGGTTGCAGCTATGGCGAACTTTAATCTAAACAAAACCAGGTCTAAACGGTGCCAACTGTATATATGGAGGAAGAGGGGGAATTTCGTGGCCTTGGTGGAGGGGTCCAAATCAACCCTAACTCTTGTTTCCCCACACATAGGACTCTAAAAACAGCCTATACTTAAGTATTTGAAATTACATGGGCCTGGTAATAATAAGGTGACGAGCACCTAGAATAGCCTATGGACAATATTATGAAGTGGCATCTTTGTATATTTCGTCCAAGGCCTCATGCACTCATTAGGTGGCTTCAAAGTCCTGAATCATCACTTGTAACTCCGTTTGTTCTCCTTGCGCATGGCATTATCTCCATGCTTGTTCTTGCTCCAATGTCCATCCTTCTCCAAGCTAGGCCTTCATTTGTAAGCAAAACAAATGTATCCAATTTAGGCAGATCATATTCTCATGAACATTAGAATCATTACCTAGAAACGAAAGTACCGATAATTTAATTCGCATGAGCTCTAGTAATTGGTCCAAGATATGTAAAGAGGGGTCAGGTGTAAAATGGTATTGATGTCCTCATCAAGATAGATGACTAGATGATGGTCATTGGTTTTGTTTTTGTGATGATATTGCCATGCTTCCTTTACAGGATTTATGCAATTCATCTACTATTCCATGCCATGATCACATTGTTCCAAATATGCATTGTTTTGATGTTGTCAATATTCTCCATGTGATGTTTCCATTAATGCTCATGAGGAGACCCCATAGTTTCTATACACATTAGGAGATTTTAATTCATCCCATACTTTGCATGATTCACATAATTGCTTGCACCATATGCATTCCATGAATAACAATGCTCTAGATATTGCTCATGATGCATTACACAATTTGAGTCTCCATTATGCCATACATAATAACAAACCTATCATGATGGATGACATGTTTCTATATCACGATCTCATTTATTTGAGCATTGGATATTTTGTGCTAACAAACACACGCATATGCATCATGATGGATGATGGCAATCTACCACGCAACACAATTTTTCCTTTGTCTTTGTTTTGTGTAGGTACTCACATACAATCGCCAACTTCTCAATCCCATGAGTTGATTTAAACGAGCTCTTGAGAGCAACAATGCTTTGGGATCCCGTGGACTATCCTTACCACTATTCCTTTTACGCAAGGACTACGCGCATCTCTTCTACTTGGCTCTCACACGCTATGGGCTATTTACCACTTGCCACCTTATGCTCATTTTCCGTGTTCACTTTGCATGTTATGCTTGTCTCTATGCCTTTGCCATGCATTGGACCTTGCTTGCATATACCCATGATTCACCATTACGATACTCCTATGTGTATTTGCATGCTTGGTGGAGATCCTTGTTGCTTTTGCCATGTTTATCATGTGCCCCATGCTATTGTTGATTGTTGTGTTGGGAGAGTCATGATGCCCCATTGCTATTTACATATGGTCTCTCGCCAATACATTGATGATAATTTTCATATCTTGCTTTCATGCTTGTGCTATGCCATGTGAATTATTCATGCCCACTATTTGCACACATGACATGCTTGCCTTGATTCCATCTAGTACGTTGCATCTTTGCACTACTAGCTTGCTTCACTTGATTGATATGATTGCTTGCTATGTTGCATCACCCATGTTCCACTATTACTTGCTTTCTTGTTGATGACAATATGCTCATGCCTCTCACATGATATATCTTGATCATTGTCTCTGTTCCATTAGTTGCCTCTTTCATATCCACTTGTATTGAGTGCAACCATACTATGCTTATTAATCTTGGAGACTTTGACATATTACTTGTGATGCATGCTTGTTTGAATGAGACTATTGATTTGGTTGTTCTCGATCATATGCCTCCATACTATGCAATGCTCCCTTGTCCTTTCTAATGATGACATGATGCATACACTTGTTTGGTATCTTACCACACTAATGATAGGTTTTGCACTTTCGCTAACCTCATTTGTTTTTCCGAGTGTTTGTCATGTTCTTTCATTTTGAAGGATTCACAAGGCATTACCGTCAGAGACATTTTGGTTATGAGAAGGCATACTAATGCGAACTACATCATCCTTGAGACACTTAAAGGTGAACTCTTCTTCTTTGAGTCATCCTCAACACGATATTGGATGGGTCACTTTTCATTGTTGTTTCCTTCTTGTTGTCTACATGTTACATCTAGTGAACGGAGAAACAACATTGAGATTTACATGGACCTTCACATTGAGGAGGCCGCACTTCTTGGATGCACCTTCAAAACTCCACTATGCCTCGACATCGAGCTTTGGTACACCAACACCTCCATATTTGTTGATTGTGCTCATACATGTCATGCTCGATGGACATATCATACTCACCACAAGTTTGCACGCTTATGCATGGATTGACCTACATTATGCTTGTCTTGTTGCATCTATTTCCATGTCATCCATGATATATGAGCTTGTGCATTTCCTTAGCAAATTTGTTGGATCTTCCTTGATGGCATATTCATACATCGAATCATATTGTCCACCATCAATTGCATGATAATATCCACATGTTGAGCATCTATTGCCATGTTCATGCATTTGATAAACCATCCCATTATGACATCATTTTGCATCGTGGCTGCATTGCTCATATTCATAACACATTTGTGTACACAATGATTGCTTTTCCTCCCATGAATGCTTTGCATCTCATTCTAGATCAACTTGATAAGCTTCATGCGCTTTGTCACGACTCAATCTTGCCGACGGACCATTCTTGCATGATGGACACTTTGTGTGCGCCACCATTGTATTTCCGGTGTTGTTTGTGTTTGCTCTTTTGCATGTCTATCACCTCGCACACCGTGGACTACTTATTTGCCATGTCTTCAACTTCGTCCAACTACAAGT